>JAUBNQ010000004.1:11168850-11179817 GCA_032353495.1 Ctenopoma kingsleyae | reverse complement strand
GGAGGAAAGTGAGTTGGACCTCTCATCACCATTGTCTGGACAAGATTACACATCAATGCAATAAGTTACTTATTTTGTATATTACTTGTTAGGCCCTTATGTTCTACAATCTGATCTGTCTTTGAGGTACCTCTATCATCATGCCCTGAACTAATCACTCTATCTGTCCTGGATTTAGACAGGAAGGGCAACACTAGATCCACCTGAAATGGGTAACACCTGTATTCCATTCCTGCAGTTCAAGGAACATGAAAGTAACTATGAGATAGCACTTGACCCATATAAGAACAGTAGATTCATTCTCTGGGTGGTTAACTTAATAATAATGAAGGTACAGTACTCTTGCTTATTACTGAACTATATTCCCTGTTATTTTTAAGTGTACTAACTCACCCATTTCGGTGACAACACTAACTGCCATATTTGTGACATCAGATATACAGTGCACTTGGGTTTCTTCAGTAGGTGGGTCTTCATAGCTGCTGAGTCCGGTCACTTTGTTGATGTAAACCGTCTTTCCTGCAGATGTATCGTAGTGATGAAGCCAGTCACCTGAGGTCATATCCTGTCCCACATCAACCAGATGACTATTTGTACTGTGACCTGAGACTGGCTCAGGATTCAGTGCAGTGTCTTGAGGACTCTCATTGTTATTACGGTCTTGGATGCCATCGTTACCACTACTGAGACAAGTATTGTCCTGTGAGGTAGTCCTGGACAGGCATGGTAACACGTTTGAATCCTCTGTCCTGTCTTGTTTTAAATTGCAAAGTTTAGCTGCCAGAGATTTTTTGCATCTTACCTGGCCAGAGAATTGTTGTAGCCTGGTGGCAGCAGAGAGGGATAGTGGACTTTGGAGGAAGGTACGTGTCTTTGTAATTTCACCATCTTGCTGATCTTTCTGGCAAAGTGACGTGATCTGGGGATTCAAATTCAGACTACCTGTCTGAGGAAGTCTGGCACTATTCGGCAAATGAGCCTCCAACGAGGATAACTGAATTTCTTCGGATTTACCAAATGATCTTCTAAACTTGTCAAGAGATCCAGACCCGTTAAACAGAGACAGCTTTTGACAAGATACAATTCTCTGATTATTTGAGGGGATATTAGAAGCTAAATCTACACACACTTTCTGAAAAGGTCTCGCATGGCCTGCTTCTAGTGAGATTTTGCATTTTGATGCTAAGATTATCTCCTCACATTTTTGTAATACATTCTTCTGCTGAAAGGCTGATCTACATATTTGGGGCATGTCCTGAGATTCCAGACTTTCATGAAAGTATGGATCACACAGACTGATCTTTCTGTTACTTACTAAAGTTTGTCCATATCCTCCTGTACCTGTACAGGTAGGTAATATTTGCCTAGTAGTTTTTAAATGAGACTGAATCTGCTGACTAATGCCAGCTAGTGAAGTCACATTGCTGGCTGGGGTAGTATTGTTTAATCGCGTCTCTGGTTCATTTGAAAGTTCCAGTTTTTCACTTTCTATTTGTCTGACTGAACTTGGCATACACAAACTCTGACAGCCTTCCCCAGCTTCACTCTCTGTTGGCTCCTCTTCTTTCATAATATTATCAGATGCAGGGTGTATCAGATCATCTCTACATTCTTTGTTTATGTGTCCTGCACTTTTTATGTTTTCCACTGTTTTAACTGCAGTTAATTTTCTTTGTTTCACTTGTTCAGACTCTTCGTCATACTCCATCAGATCTGACTCCTGGCAAATACTGCTCTCATATACACAGTCACCTCTGCGCTTACGATGAACAGATTCAGATGCCAGTTTTATTCCAACACCGCAATCTTGTGTGGAAGTACTACTAGTTGCTTGGCCACCCACACCCCCCTCTTGCTCTGCACTGTCAGTGCCAAACAATTTTGGAGATGCATAGTCAAAGTCATCCTGAGAGAGCACAGCTACCAGGTTCTCCCTGCTCAGAAATGCTTTCACTGCCTCTTCTACGCACAGCAAAATGCCATCCCAATCTTTGAATTCTATTAGGGTTTTGGCAGGCTCCAGACAAATGTCATACTCTGAGTAGGAGCACTTGATATTGATGACGTACACTCCATGAAGCTCTTGGCTTCGTTTTTGCTTTGGACTCCGGAAGGCAGACTGCTCATCTGGACTTTCATTTTTCTGATTTGAATTGCTCAGTCTGCGTAGGAGAAGGTTCAGCAGCTTGTGTAATCGTGTTTTCAGCAGCAGTCTGTCATTTACATACAGAAACTGTAAGCTGCTGTTGTAGTGGCCCTCTCTACCAATGTAACCAATCACCTCAAACTGTCCATGTGAGTAGCTGATCTCTCCTAATTTCTGTGCTCGCCCGAGACTATGAATCTGCACAAATCTGTGGTAGGTGTTTCTGGCTTTAGGAAGCTGCATCAGCATGGCTCCTGTACAGTCATTCTTCAAGGTAAAAGAAACAGAGGAATGCATCAGTGAGATAGCCTCCACTCTGTGTCTGATCCTCTCTCCCTCCAAGACAGGGTCCATCCTCTTCCTCCGGACTGGCATGTTGTGGAAGAAGTTACAAATGAGTACAGTTGTCCCTGCAGACGGTCGAGCAGTATCTGCTTCAAACACCTCCAAGCCCTTGCCATCCTTGAAGATTTTTACGTGCGTTTTCACTGATGATCTGGTACGGGATGAAATTTCAACAAGAGTGGCTAGAGACACGATACTTGCCAAGGCTTCTCCTCTAAAGCCGTACGACTTGAGGTTATCCAGGTCTTCAACTACGTTGCATTTGCTTGTGTAGTATCTGTTTCCCACGCATTTCATGTCATCAGCGCTCATTCCAGCACCGTTGTCGATCACCTGAACTTTAAAGGCCTCCATGTCCATCCTGACTCCCACGCAGGTCGCCCCAGCATCGATGCTGTTTAGGATGAGCTCCTCTACGGACTGTTGAAGCGATGGGATGGCGACGCCGGAGCGAAGTTTCCACTGGACCTCCTTGGGCAAACACTTAATCATGGTGCTCAGTTGTCTAGGTATGTCTAGCTAGCCTCTTACTTATCCTGACCAACTAACTTACAGTGTAACGTTAATAAGGTGTTACGTTACTTAGCTACTGTTGCCAAGCAACATTAGCATACTGCTACCTAGTAAACTTGAGCTAGTCCAGTAAGCTCCAAAAGCAACTTTTCCACCGCGGCGTATTAAAGAAATAGGGCTTCACAGCTTATTGAATTAGATAAATAGAAAACCATGCTAAAACAAACTGAGCATCTGTTTACAGCCAACGTGACATAAAGAGAGGGCCATTCAGTTACCAACCGAAGCTAACGGTGCCATCTTGTGGTGTGAAGGACCAACGGATTTACCGGCGTCATATCCAGAAACTAGCCTTCAATGTGCACAGCGCCACCTACAGCTCAGAGTGTATCATCTCATGTCCTTATAGACATGCTCTATGTCGTCCACTTGCATTATACTTTTGTTTTTTGAGCTAAAGTTTGTTCGGTTAAATTATTAATTCTCACCCAATTCTGGAGTCTCGCTTTTTGCGTATCAATTTTATTAAATTAAAATTTCTAGAATCAATTCATGACGCTTCTTACTTTTGGTATTTAAGTATTATTTTCCTCTTCTGCAACTAAAAAGTAAAAAACATACATTTTGTATGTTAAATTTGCCCGTTAAGGAGTCTACTCTGCTATAAACCTCAAAGCACAGGTGTTACTCACATCATTAACGATTACCCCAAATGTACAGGAACATAAAATCAAAGGCAGCTAAATGGAATTCAGCATCACTCATTTTTATTACTACCACCTGGTATATTGTTACTGTACATTTAAAAGTCTTTGGGGCAGGTGACGCTCATGTTATTTACTTATTAGTTACAAAAGACACAAATCCCTAAAACAAATCTGCCTCCACATTTTCTTAGTGTAACTTAAAGGTCTAAATTTGATATGATTTCTTAAATTATATTTAAAAAATAATATTATATAAAAAGGTCATACCATTTCCTGTTTACTCTGTAAAATGTTTGCTAGACTCTGGTTTGTTTGCAAACAGACTTACAGATTGTTAATTAACATGGTCACCTATGCTAATTTAAGTCATAACATTTAATGTTTTTAGTTGTTTCCTTGTACCCACAGTTTTCTGTACTACAGCTGAAACAGTATAACCTTTAAGAATTATACATATCAAATATACACTCACTTTGGTAACTACATTAATACAATATGAAGCCTGCTTTAGGGTATTTTTCATTTATTAGTCCACGCTGTGGATGTTAAGGAACCCTATTATACACACACAATAAAAATAAATAAAACATCTGCTTTAAAGTTAATATTACAGGAATAATATATGGCTTTATTTTACTATGGTAAAAGAAGAGTGTTCTAGGGTGTCAACAGTTTTCTCGTTCTTGAACTCCGCCTTGGTTATGTGTGACTTGGGACTCCCAGTAGATTTCAGCCATTCTTGCATTTCTTTCACTTTGATGCGTGGGCCCTGTAGCTGCCCCTGAACAGTTCCCGCCCGTGTGTTTTGGACCCAACCAACCAGGCCGAGCTTCTTCCCTTCTGCCTAGAAAATGAAACAGATTGTTATGATGGAGAATATGTCTGGGATGGGCTAGAGATGGTTTGAGAGATCTCTGGCACCAAAAAACTGCTCATTGCTTTTCCAATAGAAGCAGATGGATCATCCCCCAAAGTAAGGATACTACCAAAACTGTGGCTTCTTTTGAGTACTGAGACTAATATATTTTAAAATGTACTGATTTTATGTAAGATCATCTTGTGGGTAGGTGAACACTCTTCATATAAGCAGCGATCACACTGCATCACGCAGAATTCACACAATAACCATTTGTTATTTACCATCACAACTTTCTTTATGTCACATAGAACAGTATAAAGAAACGCATGTTTGTCAAATCATTCGGGGACAATGGAAATATTAAGACAACCAATCATGTTAGTCTAATACTATTATTAATACCAAAGACATTAAATGTGTGCTACAGCTAAAACGTTCTGAATATTAAAGGTCATTCATCACTTTCTTCATCAGCAAATAAAGGTTTTCTCAGTTATCATTAATGCTAACTAATTTACTTTTAATTTATTTTAGTTTTCCGCTGTCACTATTCACAAATGAACTAACTACACCTGCTCACAAAAACGTAATATGTAGATGAAAACTAGTAAGGGGATATTAAAATAATATAGCCTAAACTATAAAAGGCCAGGCTAAGTTTAATAACGGCTGCATCATTAATGTCAAACTTACTTGAGTGTATTTCCGAAAAAATACACCTTGCACTCTCCCAAAAATTTCATAATCCACTGAAATTAGGTCTTCATTCGACATAATGGACCTAGAAAAGAAAAAATAAGACACTGCATACTGTGTTTTGTGTGTTAGAAACCTGTCATGCGGATGAGATGCTGCGTTACAGCTAGAAGCTATGCTAACACAATTCAACTGCACTATTCAAACAATGCTATCAATACAAGATATAATATTAGCAGGTTTAGCTTCATATCCAGATATTATGAATACACAGAAGCTCACTGTTGGTAATAATTCACCGTAATATTATTTGGAGGCGTTAAATCAACCATCCGGCTCCTAAAGGTCTTGGTTTGAAAACATACGGGCACTCTGTCACAGGAAGTGAGGTTTAACGGACCAATCAGAGAACAGCTAAAGCACTTCGTTGCTAAGCAACAACTGTAAACCTTGGGTAAAGGCGTCATAACAACTGTTACGGCTAATCTCCGAGTTTTTACATTTATGTAAAGAAAAAGAAACTAAAATTTTATAAGAAATTTTAGCAAATATCGTCAGCTGCAAATGGATTACTTACACTGAAAGTAGGTATCAGCTCGCTACGTTTTCTGACACTGACTTTTTCATTTGGCTAGCAAATGTAAAAATGCCAAGACCGTAATATTTCATAATATTAGAGTATTGTATTGAATGCTTTAATCATTCATTTGCTGTATTCTTTACAAAGAAATACCAATTAAAACAAGATTTGATATAACAATCTCCACTGCTGCTAACTATGGTGTTCATCACATCACTAAGCTTAATCAAACTACTGACAAGTGTAATGTAATGTGTATTTAGGAAGTAGACAGATTCAACAGACTTTGATTTGGTTGTATAATTTGAGATTTACCTGGGACTGAAGCAGAATGGATTTAGTCACACCTGTGCTCCTATTTAATGCACATTGGCATATATTTCAGATACCAAAGCCCTACAGTCATTGAACGCTACACCTCTTTCTCTTTTGATGTTGCTTTACTTTTTTCCTTTCCAGAAATTATACAGGACAAACTGTCAACAGCCATTGCTGAGGGTTCTGGTGCCATTTGTCAGTACCTTCTGGAAGAGACAACAATGAATAACAGATGAAGTCATGAGTATGTACACACAAAGAAGAAGCAGTCCTCAAAGGCAGTACGACATCACGAGGCAAAGACATGGCGATGTATGTAGCCAAGCACAACTCATTAATGTACCTGGTATGAGAGGAGAAAGAGTAGATTGGCCATTTCCAAGCAAGCCTGTTAGCCACAGAAGACTTCTCAACCCAATAACACAAGACTCACTTCATCTGTATGATTTTGAAAGAGTCATTATTTCAAAACAAACCAGAGGCCATTTGTTACCACAAGAACATAATTCAAATGGAATCACAGGGAGTCCTGGATCCCATCATCCAAGAAGAGACTTACCTAAGCTACCCAGTGGAGAAATGCAGATGGTCAGAGCAATTCATGCAAAAGAGCTCATGTTGCAGGAGAAACTGTGGAGGGTTCAGGAAAAAATAAGGCAAAAGCTCCAAAGGGATGGTGTTGGCACTGCTGCAGGTGATGACCAAAAAAGTGAGGAGGAGAGCCACAACAGGGGACAAGCAGCAAGGGGGAAAACCCATACAAAAACCAGGCTATCTGAGCATCACAGGAGAGAGTCTGTGAAAAGCAGAGAAGATCTGATGCAGGAAAAAAGATATATGGATGCTAAAGAACTAAGGAAAAAGGAAAGTCAAAGGGATGAAGACAGAATAAGGAATACACATGAAGAAGAGAGGGGCAGGTGGAAAAACAGGGAAATTGAATTTGTAGAGAGTCCTCGGGCGAAAATGAAAGGAAATGATGGAACTCATGACATCAAATTAAATAAGCAAAAAATAAGTGGAGAGCTGAACAAATTGAGGTGGCAGAATGTGAAAGACCATACAAAAATACAAGGGAATGAAAAAGATAATTACAGTGGCAGAGAAGCAGGTGTAAGGTCACAGGATGGACTAGAGAAACCCAAAGAAAGAGAACTACATAAGGCATCTATAGGAAATATAGGTTGCATGAGAGAAAGCCAATACAGGGAAAGAACATTTCAAGACATGTACTGTTCAGATAATGAACAAGATATGCTGCAAATGAGTCAACACAAAACTGCTCATAGACTGGCAACAGAAAATCACAGAGGTGTAGGAGGTCAAATATTTGAAGAATCAAGTCTCCCACCAGTTTCTAATTCTACTTATTCTAACAGACCACCGCAGGGGGAGCTGGGCCTCGTAGATATCACAGATGCCAGCTTCAATCTTCTTCTTTGCAGAATCTGCAACAGAAAATTTGCGAGTGGAAGATTAGAGAAGCATGTCCAAATATGTAAAAAGGTGAACCAGTCACATCGTCAAGTCTTCAACTCCTACATTAATAGGACCAAGGGATCTGCCATAGAGCAGTTCTGGAAAACCCACAGCAGAAGCAAGAGTCCAGAGGTACTTTTACTAAATGTTTACTTGTCATTTGTGGAGAGAGTTACAGTCAGACTGAACTAATATTAAACTTGTTTATGTCAAATATATGTAACCTTAATGACATCATAGTCATGGGTAGCAATGTCACTAGCTTCAGCTTGTAGACTTAAAATTTAGAACAGCAACTAAAAATCACAATGTCTTAGCTTCTACTTTTTCACTTTGACTATTTTTGTTTTTAAATTAATTAAATAGATTATTTTCAGTCTTTGCTGTTTGTTATATTATTTGACATCTTTTTATTCAGGTTTTACAGAAAAAGAACCAACGACCAAACCACAATGCATACTCAAAGAATCTGCATCAGGGTCGACTGCCAGCTGCCAAGTGAGCCAACCTGAATGGATCCACAGCTGAAAGACAGACCTTCAGGTGTCAGCATATCAAATCACCATCTTGCTATTTGCTATTAGTCTCTTGAAAGTTTTGGGAAATTTCATAAATTTTTTATTACAGAAGCTTTGTCCACATCATAAACTGTAGATAATAAATAATACATATTTATGATATATATTATTATAATAGAGATAGTTTGTTTGAAACAATCAATATACACATGACAAAAGGCAGATGCTTGTTTTATTGATGGCTTTTTCAAAAAGTAGGAAGCAAAAGTGCGAGACTGTGAGAGAACCATTTGCTTATAAAATGTTACATCCCCTAAATAATTGGTAAACTTTTGAAAAATGTATGCTAAATTCTATCACTACACTGTATAAAAATCATCATTGGCATTGTCCTATTTGGCATTTATTTTGGTTTCCATAGCTTGTTAAGGCACTTTGACTGTTTTTAATGTTTCATTTTACTGCATGAAAATACTGCCAGTGTTCCACTGTTAACATCTAGCAGTTCATTGACCACAAGTTAGTGTGTAATCCAAAGAAACAAAAAAAAAATCTAAATGTACATGAATATTTCTGTTCAAATTTATGTCAAATATGGCATAGCATTTAAGAAAGTACCAATTACAGTTAAAATTGTTTTTAAAATGCAACAGTAAAACATTGACATTATAGCTGCAAGACTAGCTATATTATAAGTTCTTTGAAGATCATATTTTCCACTTTCTAAGAAAACTGCTCAAGTGTTCACACGTTACAAAGATGCTAGATGCACGATTTGCTAAAGTGACAAGAATTCAAGAACCGAAGAAGGCAACGAGAAAATGTAACCCACCTGCTGAAAAATAAATCAGTAGTTTTGTGTTTCACTGAAATACTTTTACATGACAATAAGAAATGCTCATTTAAAAAGTATATATTTGCACAAGACAATTAGAGTATGATTATTATAGCCAACATATCTAATACGTTATGGAAAAAAGCTTTTAGGGCTTTATTGTGTTTGAGACTTCCTTGGCATTTAACTTTAAGAATATCAGATAAAATAAAAATAATTCAAAATAAAACGATACATAATAAAGCTAAGTTTTCACATCGGAAGATGGTGTCAAAATGGGTATGGGTCACATACTGGCTCCCAATTTTCACATCTGAGCAGATGAGAAAAGAAAACTAGCTCTGGCTGCTTTAGAAACTGTTTCCTATTTGCATAACCTGGTGTTACCCGTTATGTGACAAATACATATATCTGAAGCACAAAGGACAAAAGCCTCAGTGCATCACCAAAGGTTCTGAATATTACCTCTAACACATGGACATTCACGTTGCAGAGTAACACTATGATCAGACTGTCTCTTTCAGATGTCAAGATCCAATGCTTCATGTTGAATCCAGCCAACATTTCCATCTGTGGAGAAACTAGCTACCACACCCAGGAGAACACAGGCATGAATATGGGAGTGTGCAAGTTATTTTTCAGTATTATGTATGCAGTAAAATGTCCTCATGCAACTTAAGTAAAGTCGAACATGTATAATGTAATGTAACCATTAACCACTGTCAACATGAGGATGCACTCTCTGTTGCACCTCTAACCGAAATCCACCACAACAGCTTGTTGAATTCAATCTGTGGTAAGAGCTGTGACACTTTTCCCATAACTCTGCAAGCTGAGGCTCACACACTTGCCCCTGCAGATCTGCTCCCATGGTTTGTGAATCCACCTCCTTCATCCCCAGGCATACAATCAGAGTTCCCGTTATTGTCACATCCTGCTTTCTGTAGCACAGAATGATTAATCGCTGCCCAGAGTCTCTCATTCTCCTTCTGCTGTTCATTGACCTAGTGATAGCAAGAATACAAATTGTGTTACGTACATGGATTAAAGCTGGCTTTAATCAGGTGGAAAAATGCCTCACCTGCTTCTCGAGCATCTGGATTCTCATCTCTTGACGAGCGACGGTCTCTCGCAGCTGGAAAACATACTATTAGGTTAATACTACAGCAATGGAATAGTCTCATTAGTTTATGAATTGCACTACATAGATTTTATACCTGTGCGACCTCGCTACTTGCACTACAGCATACATCCGCTGCTCCTTTCTTGCAAAAGCTAGCCTCCTCCAGACCATTAAAGTTATCACAGCTCATTCTTTTGGTCTATTGAGGCAAACAGAGAAGTCAAAAAATGAAATGAGCAGTCATATTATTTGGAGCATTTCAGTTTTAATCAGTACAGACAACATCGATCTTATCATACCGATAGGTCTTTCTTAGTGCTGACTGCTGCTGCTGCAGCCTTCAATTCTTTCAGCTCCTCATAAGGTAGAGTGACGCTTTCGGAGTAAGAAGAGAGCTGATTGGGAGTGGATGGCTCAGAGTTTTTAGGTATTGGGATGAACTCTGCATCCTCAAGCTCCTGTTGAAGGATAACCTTCCTGAATTAGAATAATGTGAGGCTCAGATGTTTCCACTTCTGGATTCAAACAAGGGTTTCCATCTTAGTGCTTTCATTTTAACTGACCTTTCTGAGCCAGAGAGGGCAGGAACTGTCCCCAGTCTGATTCGCCATTGACATCATTGGAGTCTCCATGAAGCAGTCCTCCGTATTAGCCTCCAATGTACCTCCAAGGCCTCTATCGCGACACTCTGTCTCAGAACCAGGTTCTATGTCCATTTCAACTGTAGATGTAGATGCCTCCTGGCCCAGTCCTATATATATATACACATAGACACACACACACACACACACACACACACACAGACGATGAGAAGAACAAACAATACAATATAATAAAAGATTTGTTCT
>JAUBNQ010000004.1:11137451-11152174 GCA_032353495.1 Ctenopoma kingsleyae | reverse complement strand
TCTAATATATCAGCTCTGGGTGAGACAGAGTTGTATTAGAGCTTATAGCTAGAGTTTTTATTTCCTCTTTTAAGTTAGAATAATGAAAAACAACTAAAGTTACAAGAAATATCTTGTTTCTCACAGAGGGAACCTGTGGCAAATGCCTTTCTGGATGGGTTTCTCTTAATTCATCCTGCTATTTCTTTTCCTACTTGGAGTCATCTACTGTCAAAAAGAACTGGCCAGACAGCAGAAAAGACTGTGTTAGACGCGGAGCCGACCTGGTTGTAACTGATAACCAGGAGGAGCAGGTGGGCTATGAAACAAAGTTACCATTAGCTACCATTAATGTCTCAATATAATATATATGTATAAAATCTCAGCTCCTCTGTTTGCTCACACAGAAATTTGTGAGTGACAGCATTCAAAATATGAAAACTAGCACTAGTCACTGGGACAATGGATTCTGGATCGGTGTCACTGATGTAGAAGCAGAGGGGACATGGGTCTGGATTAATAATGTCACTGGGGTGGAACAAAGGTGAGAGCTGCTGAATTTACACAGTTAATCTTGTATTACTTTGGAGATATTGATTGTTTTCAAAGATCGAAATAAGAGATATAACACTGCCATTAACATGTATTTTTTGAATGATTTCTCTAAGGTACTGGATGGATGGAGAACCAAACAACCATGGACGAGGAGAGAATTGTGGAGTTATAGTTTCTAGCTCCATTAGTCCCTGGAAGACCCTATACGATGGAGCGTGTCACAGTCCCTTGCACTGGGTATGTGAAATGCCATCAAGATAAATCCCCGATGCACTGCTCCAGTAGAAAACTCAAGCATGTGTTTGAAAGTGTCTCCAATAAAATATCTTTCCAATGTGCGTTGTGTTTTTGGGCATTTTTATATACATATAACTCCAACACCTAAGTTCTCATGCAAAATTAGGTGCAGCTCAGTCCCATCTATAATACATTGAAATGGCATAAAATGACACTGCTGGCTGTGATTCCACAGGAGAGCGACTAAAATGCTTTAGTAGGACAACACATGGTGACAGTATGTAAGAAGTTTCATACACAGACACAAACACAGGTGAGGTTGTGTTAGCGAGTGAGTTAGTGCTACAAAAAATAAATAAAATAGCATGTGCAACAAATCTTCAATCTGACTGAAATCATTTTGATTAAATGATTCCAATTTAACTTATTACATGGTTGCTGATCCAATTAGAGAAGTGCACAAACTGTTTTCACTATATTTAGTTTCAGTTTATATATTCACATATTGTTAAAAGCACATTCTTGGAGTTTCAGGGGTTATTGCTCTTCCTGTGAATTAATTAATATATCCCTTACTAAGAATGCTGGATGCACCATCATAAATGTCCTGTTGTGAAACATGTGTCCTTTTTTAGGCTTCACCACACTCAGCCTAATATCCACATATTGTGTTAATAATCCCTATTCTGTTTTAATATTAATGCCTTTTACTTATACTTAGGTGGTTAAAAGTAAAAGCAAGTATAGCTACATGTTGAACACAAACATGAATGAATTTTAAATGTAAAACTCTAAAATTCATCAATACATTTTTAAACTGTGACTTTCTTTAGCACCAGATGAGTTGATTAAACAGAAAATAATTTAGGAACATCCATCATGTGAGGAAATTCTGAGTTGAAATAATGAAGGTATTAAAAAGATATTTTGACAGAGGACCCTGTCTGATCCTCTTACACAGGGAGAGCTCAGGTAATAAAGCAGGACTTGTCTTAAATCTCTTATCTTGGGTGGCTTATTAAAGCACATTCCAGTATTTAAAAATGAAATTACAGCTCTGACTCCATTTGCATGTGAAGCATTTTGTGGCGCAAGTCGAGGAAACGAACTGCTACATCCTGGATGTTAGTAACAATCTTTTCAGTTCTCCTTTCTCTCGAATTTACTATTGGTGTGCTCAGCATTGCTATTTTCAAGTGTCAGCAAAGTGAAATTTCTTGACAAATAATTGTACACGCACTCTCATATGATAGCTAAACAGTGAGAATGGACAAGCGAGAACTCTCAGGCTCTAATTTTGATGGTGGTTTTAACAAACTGATTTCTGAAGATGACTTACAACATGAGGAGCATCCTCCTTACCCCCAGTCCAACCACACCAGTCAGGGTAACATATGGCAAGGTAAGTGCGATGATGTACCAGGACATGTAGTAATATTGCATGCAGTGTCAGTTTCTGGATATATGATATTCATTATCTCTCTGGATAGTGTTCATGTCCAATGTGACACCTGGAAGACTGTCTACAGTGAGCTTGACAGTACTTGCTGTTGTTCTCCTAATAGTTGATATCAGCCTGGGGGCACACTGTAAGTCATCATATTCTCTAACTTCACTGATTTATTGCTTGGTCTGGAAAATGTAGCTGCAATGAACAATTATTTAGGTTTATTTAAGATATCAGCCTCCATGTCAGACAATAAAAAGCAGGAAATAATCGTGAAGAATCTAAATTGAGAGACATAAACAATAACATATTTGTTAAAAAAATCACTTAATAGATCAGTTGGTAGCTAAATAAAAAATGTCACTTTTGCAGACAATAAACTCACAGATACGCACCTCACAACTGAACATATAGAACGTATCAGCAGTGAGTTGACCAAACTCCAGGAGTCTTACAAGACCGCAATTGACTCCATGAAGGAAGCACAGAAGAAGCTGGACAGTGAGATGAGTGGTCAGACGGAAACAAAGTGGGAGCTTGAACATCAGAATAAAAGAAAAGCTGACTATGAAGTGCAGATTGAAAAAATGACAAAGGACATTGCATCAATGAGAACACACTTACCGATGATTGGTGAGATCTCATTTGCTATTCTTGCAGAAAATATCATATTATAGGTTATAATGATACAGTATGTATTTATAGTTTGGCAAGTTCATGTTTTTCACTGTCATTTCATTTGGCAACAGTTGATGGCTGCAGACACTGTCCACCAGGATGGATTTTGGTGAACTCAGTGTGTTATTACTTCTCTTTCTCTGCGAGTGTTGGGTTGAAATCCTGGCAAAAAGCCAGAGACTACTGCATGATGTTTGGAGGTGACCTTGCTGTCATAGACAGCAAAGAGAAAGAGGTTAGTTTGTTTTGTTTTTTTTGCAAACCTTTTAATGTAATAATAAAAAAGATTAATCTTATTTTAATTTTGTTTATTTTTTTCATCTTATTGCTTAGAACTCAACTGTAAAGATTTTGATAAGTAAAGAAGGCATTACAAAACCCTTAAATGGCTTCTACATTGGACTGAGAGATTTTCACGAGGAAGGAATATGGAAATGGTTGGATGGCACAGTGCTGGTTGAAGGGTATAAGTTAATAAGGTTTTAAAAAATTTATTAAAAATCTCAAGCAGTACAATACTGTGTCTCTATACATTAACCTACCTATTTGCAACAGGTACTGGAATGATGGAGAACCAAATAATAATAACAACGAGGACTGTGCGGCGGTATATGCCAGAGAAAACTTCTTCAAGGCTTGGAATGATGCTCAATGTGGAACCCCAATGAAGTGGATATGTGAAAAAGCACCAACGTCGATGAGTTAAAGGTCCATGTGCAAGCACATGTAGTAAACACACAAACATACAATTCCAAGATGTCTCTAAGGTAGTTTGGATGAAGTTAGTGAACAACATAATCTTTACCTAAACAGTTTTTATGTGCACACATAAAGTAAATGTTACTACATAAATCTACTGCATAAATCTCTGTGAGTACCATTTAATAAACTGACTATTGTACCAACCTGTCCACCTTTTGATAACTGCTATAACAATAAAGATTCTATGAAATGTTTCATTTAGAAACGCTTTATAAATGTGTTATAAGCTGGTGTTAGTATGTATTTTGGAGGTTTGTGGTTATCAGGTTTTAATGGGCCACAGCTACACTTAACCTGATATATACGGCTCAGAAAATGTTAGACTCAAAAGCACAACTCAGCGGCATCAGACGGCATCAGGCAGGTGAGAGGGGAGTGGTATGTTGAAGTTAGAAGGTCAGCATGGAGGTCAGCAGCAGGCAGGGTAAAACAGCAGGCAATGAAAACAAAAAGGGGGCAAACAAAAGGCAAAGTTCAAAAACTGGCAGGTAGGGAAAATAAAAGACTGATCGCATGCAGGGGAAAAGGGTTGGAAAGTTACAGCTGGGAAAGCAGATCATAAACAATCCAGCAGAGCATAAGTGGAACTGAGCAAATGGGGAAGTACATTCATACTCAGTAAAACTGATCTGGTTCATCTCTGCTTGTATCTCCTAATTGTATGAGAAAAATGTCATAATTCTTAGATTCATCTCTGACTCAACATGCCAATTTAGCATTGCATACACAGTACATACAAACATGCTAAAACATTATTGAAATGAAGGTTTAAGCCTTTTTTTTTTACCAACTACAATCCTCACATCCACGCACAAGTATCCAGATCAGGGTTCAAATACACAGGTATCTTATCACTAGTACAAGCAGAGGACAAACAGATCAATAGGCACCACTTGCACCAGTATAATGGAGGATTCACAGTCACGGGCAGAACCTAAGGAGGATATATCATTTGAAGAAAAGATTTCTCAAAATATCAGTGGAGATGGACATTCCCATTCAACATTTGGACAAGGTACAAGTACAGCTACTTTTATAAACAAATCTTCTGACATGTGTTCGACTTCTTTTACTGTACCATTGTACTTATTTTTCTCCTTACTCTGCTGAACGCATTATGTGTAACTTAAATGTTTAATTCCACATACATATAAAATCTAAGTCACAGAACGACACTTTTAAATGTGTGTAAGATGTTGTTAAATGTATGGTTTAAAACTGAAAATGTGACAACTACAATAATGTTCATCAGTTCCACTATAATAGGTCTACACGATAATGGTGTGATCATATAAATTATTATGACTTCAACTTTGGAACATTTTTAAGGTCTATTTACAAAAGGAGGTAGACCTGCGTTTCCACCACACCGACTGGTTATACTGTGTCTGGCCCTGCTGAATGCTGTCCTGTTGATAGCTGCTGTTGTCATTGGGATTTACTGTAAGTAAAGCAGTTCATGAAACTGCTGGTTGCCTGTATCTCATGTATCGTCCCTGTTCTTTAACATATGGATCAGACACCTGAATTAACAAAAATCTAAATATGAATGTGTTAGATTGTATTCCCAGTGAATACAATTAAGATTCAGCGTACCTTTACTTCACACACCAACTTTGCCACAGTTCCTCTTTTTCTCTGTCAAACTGAGCTTTCATGTCTCAGGCGGCAAAGCCAAAGACCTTCAGGTTGCTAATTCAGCTGCCACACCCCTCTTCGTTGAGCTGAACTATCTCCGTAATCAGAGCGATATTATCAAAGATAAGATGGAGACCCAAATGGCATTAGTGAGAGAGCGAAGCAGCCACGTGAAATTAAAGCTGAGCGTGAAGCAGAAGAAGACTATCACTGATGGTCTTCAAAGGAAAATTGAGACGCTACAAACAGAGAAGACAAAACTACAGACCAACAAAACTTCCTTAGGTACAACAGATATCCACTCTGTCTTCAATGACAATATACGGTATATCCAAGAAAATCCATCATGTATGTGAAGGATTTTTAGAGAACAATGACAATACCCTTTGAAAATTGTTTCACTTTTCCAACAGAGGAAAGCTGTGGCAGATGCCTACCAGAATGGATTCTTCTTAAATCATCCTGCTATTATTTTTCTAAGCGTGAGCAGACCTCCAGAAAGAACTGGCACGATAGCAGAGCAGACTGTGTTAGTCAAGGGGCAGACCTACTGGTGATCAATAACCTGGAGGAACAGGTAGGTCAAAAAACATATAAAGAAAAGGTTTGAGTATATGAGATTTTTTTATTAAGATAATAAGATACTGTAACTCTCATTTTTTCAGCACTTGCCTTGAGCTGCATATTAGTTCCTACTCATGTGAAATTTTTTTTATATAGAAAGAAATCATTTTTTAGAATAAGTGATGTATAATATGAATGGGGTAGGGCCAAATAAGTTTATACTTCTGCCTACTCCTTTTCAAACAGAAGTATGTAATTGCGATATGTAATTATGGTGAATGTGCATATGTTTGAAATAAATTACACTACACTAAACTAAAACTAAATCATATTATCATAATATAACATTGTTTCATTGCAAATGGGATCACTAGAGATAAACCTATAGAGAATTATTATCCAGATGTGCAGCTGTTCTCCACTTTACAGAGCTTTAGATTCAGTCTGAGCTCATTGTTCAGCTGTGCAGCCCAAGAAACTTACTGCTTTGGTTCAGTCTACCCATCACCTGCTGATAATTTAAATTTAAATAATTTAAAAATAGTTTAATCACTAATCTCATTTATCAGAGTTGTGTGGATGAAGTCTGATCAAATTTGATTAACATTCACCTGGTAATATTTGGAATAGAAACATTCCTACTCCTCACAGTTTACATCAACTCCTCTCAGCTCTTCAACCCATCTGGAAATATAAGCAAAAAGACAAATACAGAAAGTATCTTATGAATAAACTTTGGGGATAAGGTTTTTCTATAAACAGGATTTGATTTTTAGGAACTTTAATATGCTTTAACTATATGTATATATCTGTTTGATACATTTGTATAAGTAATTCATCAGTTCATGTTTGTGATTTTTTACAGCAACTCATAAGTGACAACTTTCCAAAGATAAGCAGCAGCAGTGTGTGGTGGATGAATGGATTCTGGATCGGCCTCACTGACGCTGTGACAGAGGGAATATGGATTTGGGTTAATAATGTGACCGAAACAGAAACTACGTAAGCATCTCATATACTGCTATTATTTAACTATTGATCACTATAGTCTAATTTTAATCATCATGGTGAACCAATACAGTGGAACTAAACTCGTCTCTGAATGATTTTCAATTATTCAAGGTACTGGAGAAATGGACAGCCAAACCGTATTGGACCTCAGAGTGGGAACTGCACTGCTTTTTATTACTATCATGATAGCAGGTTGACATGGTACAATGCAAAGTGCCTCGAAACGACACTGAACTGGATATGTGAGATGGAGCTGAGATAGATATAGCAGCTCTCAAGTCAGTATAACTAGACAGAAATCTGTGTCTCCTGCTTAATACTTCAGTATCCATGTTGTATGTGATCATTTTTAAGGTTTATGTGGAATAATAAGACATTTGTGTACACTGCTGTTGAAAAACTCTTTACTAAACTTACTAAACTATACTGTATACCATGTACACACGCACACACTCTGCTCATGGTACCATTTGATTAACACTGTGATTTCACTGGAAGTTTGCACCTGTACCTGCAAAATGCAGTAAAACTAAAAGAATAAATGAGTTGACTGACGATCTGATCCTGGTGATTCATATATCACGAGTCGAATAAATCATACAAAATGTAAACTGAACTGTTATAGTGATCAAGAAATGACACAGCTCCTCAAAATGCCTGCATCACCTGTAAATATTTAACAAATGAACCTGATTTTCTGCTTGTAATGTACGAACGCAAACACACACCTAGCCAAGGGGCAATGTCCTGACAAATAATCTCTGCAGCACAAACACATCAGGCTGCTCTCATCGTAACGCTCAAAATGGAAGATACTGAAAATTTAGTTGGTACGTATAACAAACTAACATGTCAAGATTTCAGCACAGATGAGCACCCTCTCTACTCAAATCAAGAAAAACAACAAGGTACAGTAAATGATAAGTGAATTACTGAATGTAAAATGTGATTTTGAGTCATCTGTTTGTTAATAATGTTGCCAGATTCTACCATACTGAATAGTACTGGAAACACTTTTCTGTGCCACATATGTCGGCTATAAGATATTAAATGCATGCTTTGTCAACTGTCTGAATATTATTTTGCCAATGTTGAATTATTACTACATATATTGAGACACAGCTTAGCTTTCTGGTATTAATTTACTACTTCTCTGTGTAGTGTCCATGTCCATGGTGAGACCTGAGTCCAGTCTGAATCATTACAGGTTGCTTGTAGTGAGCCTGACAGTGCTCGCTTTCATCCTACTAGCAGTTGATGTTGGTCTGGGAGTCTACTGTAAGTCAGTATGCAACTCATAAAGCACTCATAGATCTACATTATTGCAGATTTAGACAGTTATGCAATTACCGTGAGGTTTAATTTTCACAAAGTTGTAAAAGTTTAAAGTTCATCATCAAGTAAAATAGTGTCTTTATTCAAAAATAGAGGCACTAGTATTGAAAGTCTGATTTACTTTAATGCTGCTATAATCATGTCTTTGTGTTATTGATAGATCATATGATTGTCTGCAATGTTACAGGTGTAGTACTTGTAGTGCAGCCAATTCCGCAGCTCAGTCGATATAGGTCACAGTTCACAAATAAATGTTTTCCATTCATTAAGTAGACACAACTCTGACGTTAAATGAAGGTTGCACTGCTTTTTATCTGCTTTCAACTGTTTGCTAAGGTGGATGTCAAGTCAACTTTTTGAGAAAAGTTCTTCCAAATTGCCTAAAATGTTAAAAAATGTTATTTTTTTAATGTGAAAAAATCTAAAGTGTGTGACACCTTAATCTTTGAAAAAGATTCATGCAACTGCACTAACATGTTCTGTCAAAAATAAAATCTCTATAATGCTTTTAATAATATCAACTGGTTCTCTCTATTACTAAAATCTCTTTCTTACAGATAGACAACTTAGTGATGGGCACCACCTAATAAGTGACATCAGCAGAGAGGTGGTAGAACTGCAGGGCACCTACAACACTGCAGTCCAAAACAGGGATGAAGCCAGGAAGCAGCTGGAAAAAGAGCTCAGAGAGCAGCAACTCACCAAATGGGAGCTTGAACACCAGGACAGAAGAAGCAGAGACTATGAAAAGCGGGCTGACAAAATTCAAATGGAAATTGCAGCTTTGAAATCCCATATACCAATGATTAGTGAGAGCTTTTCTTAAATTTGCTGGTTCTGTTTTCATAGTATTAAATACATAATCTTTGTGACCCAACCAACAACATCTTACATTTACATTCTCTTTGGCCACAGGGGAGGGCTGCAGACACTGTTTACCAGGATGGACTTTCATGAACTCAGTGTGCTACTACTTCACTTTCTCTGACACTATTTCGCGCAGATCGTGGCAGGAAGCCAGAAACCTCTGCAAGAAGCAAGGAGGCGACTTGGCAGTGTTAGACACAAGAGAAAAACAGGTAGGACTCAACACTTTTTCTAGATATTGACATTTCTGGACAAAACCATGTTTGGAAATATATTTTATAACATGTGTGTACATGTCCGGTGTCGTCAGATGACAGTATATGACCTGATAAATAAGTATCAAAACCCCTCACTACCCACGTTCCAAAATGGCTACTGGATCGGACTGAGAGATGTGGAGGAAGAAGGGGTGTGGAAATGGCTGGACGGAACAAAACTGACTGAGGGGTAAATATTATCATTGTAGTTTCCTATTAACAGATGTACACTCAGAAGACAAATTCATAGAGTAGTTCTACTCCAGTGCACATGAGGTTTGTCTAGAACATCTACATATATTTATATTTTATGATCAATATGCAGTATGACTAGTGCCTGTAGGAATCGTCAGTGCTGCAAATGGTTGTAACAGCATTTTCATAAACTCTTATAGTTATCAATAATTTGTTTACATATGCTATGTCAGAGCACACATTGCTCACGTAATTAATCCATTATTTATTTCAGGTACTGGGATATTGGAGAGCCCAACAACAGAGGTCAGGAAGACTGTGTAGCTACATATCCCATCGGCAACCCGTTTAGGTCCTGGAATGATGCTCCATGTAATCATAACCTGAAGTGGATTTGTGAAATGGCACCGAGGTTTCCAAGTTAATGTTTGTTTTTGATATTCATTGAAGAAACAAGTCCACCTTAAAAACTTCCAGGGAATCTTTCCTTTTGTTGTCATGCCAATATTTGTTGAGACTAAAAATAGCAAGAAAGGTTTAAGATATGAAAAATGCACAATGAATTATAAAATGTAAGTTAATTACTTACTGTAATAAATAAATCTTTACCTTTCCCATGTACATACAGTATATATGGCATTAATACTATACAGATGTATACACTATGTTACACGTTTTTCAGGAAAATGTCTATTTTTACATAAACCATACATGTATATGCTGTGTGCAGTTAAATTTCAAAATATGGTCTGAAAATGTCACTGATTTTAATAATAACCATTAACAACAGGAGCTAGTTTAGTTCTAGCAGTCCAAAAACAGCTGTCATCTGTCTATTTTAGTCTTTTCACACTGAAAGGATTTATTAAAAAATTATGCAAAAAGCAAAGAACTACCCGTGGCTAGGAATTATGTGTGACTGAACAGATATGTTGCCACAAAACCGATCACATCCAAATTCAACAATGATGTGCAGAATTTTGCCTATAATGCCTAATAAAGTGTCAGTGTAGTATATTTCCCAATATCATTAAATAAACACTTACTAGAACTAGAACCATTTGTTGATTTATCATCTTACTAACCTGGCAACTTATTCCTATTACATATAACAAACTCTCACAGCACAGCAAAGTGCTGCCGAAGCTGCTTCAGAAGCTGCTGAGTGTCAACATGCTCAGGAAAGGCGTCTTCAGACTTCTGGGCAGCAATGTAGCTGCTCTGAAGGTCTCCAATCTAGACACAGACAAAAACATCACTTTGGCAAAATGTTTCAACAACAATGAACGTTGAGTCTTTAAGTACTGCATTTTGTAGGCGTTCAGCTGAATTTAACTGTTGGACATTACCTTTTCTGAGAGAATGGAGAGATTAAATTGTGGCTCATACATGTGAGGGGCCAGTGATGCAGCAGTCTGCAGGAAGGCTTTAGACTGCATGAAAAATAGGACAAACTTAGTCAGTGTCAACAGCACAATCTAATTAAACTGAACTGAAAAGAGTCACAGCTGATGTTAAACCTTGATCTTTTCATTTTAATGTAAGCAGGATGTGAAAAACTGACATAAACATCATAACACACAGTTCATCTCAAAGTAGACAGATTCTGATAATTTGATAAACAGAAAAGATCTGGTTTGAAATATAGCCTGTACAACATTAGAAGTAGTTTATGTTAAATTCTATAACTGTTAGTGATTTGAGTGATAAGAGGTTTAGGATGCACATAAACAGACTTAATAGTGTAATGCTGTGTTGCAGCATCAGACTTCAGGTGCAATAAAATGAACATGCATGTCTTTGTGTAGTTTGACATGTCAGCATTCCTAGTTCTGCTCATAGCTCTTGTTTGCAGCTAAAATTACTCTGGTTAGAAAAACACAGGAGTCACCTCTTGTCTAATTCCTATTGTTGATGGCTGGCACCCAACTAGCAAGCAAGCACACAGTCTGTGCTGCTATAATAAAACCACACTGTATATCTTGTTAAATCTTGCCTCATATCTTTTTGTTTTTTTATACTTTATTAATCTCCAAGAGGAAACTGTTCTGGACAGGTTGCTACATGTAAGGCTGTCAGGCTTTGTGGTTTGGTGTTTAATGAAATAAACTATAAAATCTAAGTTAATCACTTTCCTGTAAAAATTAAATTTTTTCTTCACACAGCTCATAGAAACATTTTAAACCCATCAATGATGTACTGTGTACTTTTAAGAAACACTATAGTAAAATAATGTCATGGTAATACAGGCTATATTAAAGGTGATATAACGTTAATAATAATGACAGTTGAATGGTTCTTAAAAAATAGGCTGTGTATCATCCTACTAGGGTCTAACAAGAAAACAATATTACCTAATGTCTCATTTTTTAACAGTGGAATAAAAGCTAAATTATCTCTTTACCTGTTCAATGCGACCTTTGCGTAGCTCCAGTACAGCCAAGTTGTTGTAGGCCTCAGCGTGGTCATTGTTAAAAGCCAAAGCCAGTTTAAAACACTGGTAGGCCAGTGTCAAGTCTCCTATGCCCTGTAGAGATATAACATATGTACTTCATACCAACAGTATTTGATTTATTTTGGGACATTCATTATAGAGTGTTTTCTGTGATTGTTAACCCACCACAGCCACATGTCCTATGTTGTACCAGACATCAGCCTGCTCCTCATCGTTGGCCACCAGGGCCAGAGCCCTTTCAAAGGAGGACAGAGTCATGTCGTACTGCTGGGCATAGAAGCAGCACAGGCCCAGGTTGTTGTACAGCTGGCAGTTATACACCCCCATCTGGAGCAGCCGTCTAGCAAAGGAAAAAGCATATTGAATCGCAGATGAGATATAACTTCCCATAACAAATACTGTAACGATGCATGACAAAACATACATAAAAATCAGTGTGACCTGTAGAACCGCAAAGCGATCTCAGGCTGATCAGTGTAGAAGTGATTGCTGCCTATACAGGCAATAGCCTCCACATGAGTGTTGTCCTGCTTCAGGACATCTTTGTAGTACTCCGTGGCTGATGAAATGTTGTTCATCTCCTGTGACAACATCACAATACAGACATTAAACAGGGTTTCTTATCTCATTTTAGAAGTTGAATCTCCAGAGTGGACCCTTTATAAATGACATGGTGACTTACTATACCTCATGTATGCGAGCAATTCCTGTCAGAAGGGTGACCTCTCCAGGGAAGTGGTCCAATCCTTGCTTGAAAAGGTTGAGTGCTGTTATAGGTTGATCCAGGCGCTGATAAACCTAAAGGAAAACCAAAATCGCCAAAATCACCAGTTCATATAATGGCAAATTGATGGCTTAGAAGTAAGTAAGGAGGAGTATTTTCTTTGTGCAAGTTAGAAATGTGATTTATTCTATCACTACCTTTGCAAGGTAGAGATATGTATCCACCATCTCTTGGTGGTTGAGAGCTGATCGGAACTGTTTTTCTGCTTCTCGATATAAACCAAGCCTGCAAAGGTCAGAGATATTAATAATTCAGTAGATTTTAAAAAAGGCAACTTTTATAAATGTAAAATACTGATTTCAAATAGTTTACATGTTTACTTGCCTATAATAACATTTCCCCAGCTGAACTTTCCACCACCAGTCTTTGAACTGAGCATGTTCAGTAGCTTGAGCAGCCAAATCTAGAGCCTAGTGAAAAAATAATCAATTTTTGTTGCAACATTCATATAATGCCAACAATTTCTCTTTGTGCTTGAAATTTGCTACACTTACATTTTTTACATCATTTTCATGATGGAAGATGTACTCAAATAGTGTCTGAGGAGAGAAATGGTTATTTGACATGTGAGCAAAAACAATGCATGTGACTAATGTTAGCAAGTAACCATCTCAGTCTTACCCTGGATAAATTAGGTTTTTGGGAATATTTGGCAAGATTTAATCTTGACAAGTTGATAAATGGTCCATCTGGATTAGTCAGCATTGAAGCCTGGAGAAAGAGTGGAACAAATTGTCATGCTAAATGATGTAGGCTTTCTCACAGTGAGTAAAATAACATAAATACAGCAGTATACAGCAATACACATTTATAATTTATGTGCAATAGAGAATGTTACATTCTCTATCACGACAAGATAACAATATATAAAAAAACACTATACAAATAGGCCTACAAAGGTCTATTTTTTATTGGGGAAAACATAATTGTGGTGTCTAAGGAGCCGTTATGGCACTACTAAATTCAGGCATATTTACTCACAGTTCCTAGTCGAATGAATCTTCCAGAAGCACTAGTGACAGGACGAGCAGTGCTGGCAGTTCGAGGGGTTTTGATGGCCTGCTCCATTGTCCCAGGACGGCCTGACTGTGTGCTAGGTCTCACAAATCCTGTGATAGGACGCCCCGATTGGGTCATAGGCCTTGAAATGAAAAAGAACACTCTCAACTTATCAACTTTCTTACTTGGGTTGAAAATGACATCAGTGGTAACATCTCAAGGTATGATACAAACATTGTGTGGCAGAACGTACCTGACAGCCGGTGTGGGGCCTCCACCCTGGCTGGTTCCAGGAAGCCTCAGTGATGTTCCAGGGCCTGGAAGAAAGTCAAGTCTTAACAAATCAAACAGATTTAACAACTGAATGAATGTATGAATAATTAAATTCCTCAGCTTTAAGGTACTGAGAGGAGTTGAAACATACGTGCAACTTGGGCAATAGAGTTCTCATCCAGCATCATCTCAGCAATCCCCTCCTGGTCGACCTCAACTTCATCTATGTATACCATCTCTGTAAGAGCTCGGGTTTTCAAGCTCCATGCAGCCTAGCAAACACACACACATACAAACTTAAATCCAGTAAGGTGCCTCAAATGTCCTGACTGCAAACATGTTACAGTCTGGCTTTGCAGTATGTTGAACTACCCATAAGACAAAAAGTGAAAATGGATCAAAGAATAAGGAACAGGCTACAGTAAATTTTACCTCCGAGATAAACAAGGAGGACTCCTTAAGCGGGCATGCAGTTAGTGAGTGAGAGAAGAAGAAAGTTGAGAACAGACGCAAATAAACACCGGAAAGGGGGAAAAAGAAAATTAGATATGATGAAGAAATCTAAGATGATATGTGCAACGCAATATGACGTTAAGGTGTATGTTCCATCAATAATAAAAATAATAAAGAGGAGTCAGTTAAGTGCCAGTAAATTCAACGTCTGCAAATTAAATCACGGTAAACCAC
>JAUBNQ010000004.1:11110622-11136496 GCA_032353495.1 Ctenopoma kingsleyae | reverse complement strand
AAATTGAGTATTTAGTATTTGTGTTGGTGTTAATCTTTTCTGGTTATGGTTCTTTCTTTCTTCTGTCTTTCTGTTTGAACGGAGAGGTGCTGTAACAAGCCAAAACAATTTCCCTCTGGGATTAATAAAGTGTTTTGAATCTTTTGAATCTTGAATCCTAAGAGTTAAATATTTGTTTTAGGAACTATTTCCTCAGCGTGAAATTCACCCATTAAGACATCTTTAGTAATATATTGAAATTCTGTGGTTTCCTCTATAAAATCATGCTGTGGTTTGAGTCGTGACGAAGTTGTCCTCTCCTGCTTTTTCCCTCAGAGATAAGTTAAAGGATCTGACTGGACGACAGGCTGATCCGTCATGTTTGAGGGCGGTGCTTACCGAATAACAGTGCAGCTCCATCTTTGTAGGAGTTGACAGGAGATTTGACCTGTGTCGAAGAGGACCGCAAGCCCGGGGCTGCAGAAGTACAGGGAGATTCTCACAATGAATACAACAGCTTAGAAACCTGCTTCTCAAATAGGGACAGAGTTTAATTTTATCAGACAGCAAGGCTATTAATTCACAAAAATGCCTCATTTTAGCGCTCTCCCAGGAGTGGCGGAAATCCAACGGAACTAATGTGACACATGGGCTTAAGATAAATCCTTTTTGGTGAATGACACTGTATCAGCAAACATTCGTGATATCGACAGAGAGACACACACGGAAGTGCGGACATGGCTGACAGAACTGCTCCCAACTGCCACCTGAGACTGGAGTGGGTGTACGGATACCGGGGACATCAGTGCCGCAACAACCTGTACTACACCGCCGCCAAGGAGATAGTCTATTTCGTGGCCGGTGTGGGAGTTGTGTACAACACCCGGGAGCACAAGCAGAAATTTTACCTGGGGCACAATGATGACGTAATCAGGTAGTGTAATGATACGGATGACGGTTCGTTTCAGCACCTCGGACAGCACCACACATACAGCACAAAATGAACTGTTGTGCTGTCATTGTAGGTGGTGGTGTCACCTTGTGTAATGTGATATATATACATATGTATATTTTAGCTCCATGGGGAGCCTACACAGCAGCATCCCGTGAGGGGGTCCATTGTTTTGCTCAAGGACACTCCAGCAGAGCAGATGTTTTGAACCCCCCCCTCTCCCTCCAAAAGATTGAAGGGTGTGCTCTGCCACTTCAAAAGATTACACTGCTGCCACTCTTCATGTCACTTTTCGTAGCTGCATGGCTGCTAGATTATTACATCAGGGTTAGTAATTCAAATGTAAATTCATATAAAATAGGGGTAACTGACGCATTATTTTCCAGTGCACAAGGTGATAAGCTGACTTTTTTGTCCATTTTAATTTAGTGATGTAATGAAGAATTTCAGTTTCCCTAATGTGTGACTCAATAATCAATTGTCTGTGTACACTGATTAACATATGAGCATATTTTAGGCTTTTTACAAAGCAGCAGTCTTCTTGTATCATCTTTTTTTGACAAGGTGACTATCAACATAGCTGCCGTTGAAGAAATCCTAGGATTTTGGAAAGCTTTCTGCAGGTTGTGGCAAATCATTGATGTATGGCCAGACAAACTTGAAACACCTGTGCTTTGATTAACTGCACCAGAGTAATGTGTAATGATCCTGCCTTTCTCACTGTTTCTTAGCATAATGCTCAACAATGACCTGTGTCCAATACTCCAGCGCTTGTGTTGACAGGTGTGTGTGGGTTGGCCTGGAGATGACTAGCATTATATAGTGTGTCGGTAGTCAGCTGGACTCCTGCTCCATTATTAATTGGACAATAGAGGTACTAACCCTGTGCTGCCCTCTGGGTGATGTGCCTGAGTTCAGACAATTAAATGTAGGAATCACTGAATGAACTGAAGTTTGACGTTTGATGCAAAAAGGAAACATGCATTTGTGAAATTAATGCAAATAATCTATTCAATCAAATTAGTGATCTGTATATGTGTGCTTTGGTCTTTAGTTGTCATATGTTTTATCTTAGAGAGAGTGTCTCTCATAAACACACAGTTTCTATTGCAGATTCAGTGCTGTATAACTGTCAGACTGCTCTCACGTTGCAGTAACTCATGTGGAACAGATGCAGCCCCCTCAGATAGCACCACATTTTAAATACGTCTCTTTCTGTTTCTCTGTCTGTTGCGCTGTCTGCTTTTGGTTGCTTTGAGATACATATAAAAAGGTATGTTATTTCATGAGTTAATTGCCACCCTTGTTCCTTCTCCTTGGTTTTATGTTTCCCTGCAGCCTTTTTAAGTGGTCTTGCAGTCTGATGTGGAGGAGCTAATAGGCAGGTTTACACATGGACGAATGACTGAGCTCTCCCCAACGACAAATGAGGATGACTTCCTCAGCTGCTCTGTGCTGAGTTTTAGTAATGCTTTTTGAGGAATTTGATAGCAATTGTCTGTTCCATTTCTGTTAATGGGCAATAACATAAAAGACTGAGGATGTTAATGTGCTGTAGTTAAAACACAGTTCACCTTGAGGCATGTTAGTAAAATGAGCAGACAGTTGTATAAACTGATATTTACTATGCTTTCCTCACAGCTTTCTGTAATTGTTATACACTGCTGCCGCCTGAGTATTTATTCTAGTCTGAAAGAACTGGCTACTGCTAAATATCCTGCAGGGGTTTGTCCACGCCGCAAAGCTTAATATCTCCTTTTTTAGTAATGCGGTCATGCTGGACATGTATACACAAACCAGAGCAAGATGGAGGGGAAATTAAAAGAACATATACTGTATATGTCATTGTATTTCATTTGTGGGTGAAAACTGACAGAAGCATGCAGGAAGAAAGTGATAACAGCATAAAGACTGGGTAATCCTCCTCCTTTGTCTCACTAAGCAATTCAGATTCGTGAGTTCAGTCTTTTCTGCCCACTTTTCAGCTGAATCTCAAACCTCGGTGAATTTGCCCAAATGATCAAAAACTGCATTAGAGAAAGGTGGGACCAAATGTTTTATCAGATCATTGTCTTATTTATTTATTCTCTGATTTATAGTTGTTGTTGTTGTTGTTGTTGTTTGTTTTGTGCAGAAAATGTTTTTTTACACTCATCAAAGTAAGGTATTTAAGGTCAATTGGTTCTCATCAGGTAAATGTATTATAATAGTATTAATATTATTATATATAAAACCTATAAAATAGTTCAGTCAAAGAAAGAGCAGTCGCTTTTTGGATTACATAATCACAGCTTGTGATTGCAGGTAAATAAATATGACATTTATTGTTTCTGAACCAGAATCTAAACATTTCTGTGCTGAGTCTGGGATGATTCATGTTCTGTGTTATTATAGAGAGTAAAAATGAGTAAGATAGTGTTGTGGACACAGGAATAAAATTCTCAGTCATCCAGGTGAAGTTGTCTGGAAGTTGAGACATGGCAACCTAATATGAAAGAAGTCCAGTTGCCATGACTCAACTTCCAGACAACCACAGCCAGAGTTATGGATTAGAGATGCCAGATGAAGGCTGGTTGTTTCACTGAGCTCGGACAGATGGAGTGTATACATTCTAATTAATATGGCTCAAATTCTTTCATTGACCTCTTCAATTATATATGTTTGTGGGGGGGTTTGGTCCACTCTTCTTTCCAGAATTGTTTCAGATCAGCCACATTGGAGGTTTTTCAGGAATGAACGGCCTGTTTAATGTCATGCCACAGCATCTTAATCTAATTTAAGTCTGAGCTTTAACTAGTCCACTCCAAAACCTTAATTTTGTTTTTGGTTTATTTTGAGCCATTCAGAGGTGGACTTGCTGGTGTGTTTCGTTTGGTTGATGGCTGGACACTCTCATTCTGGATTTTCTGGTAGAGCGCAGAATTCATGGTTCCATCAATTATAGCAAGTCATCCAGGTCCTGAAGCTTCAAAGCAGCCCCAGACCATCACACTACCACCACCATGTTTGACTGCTGGTATGATGTTCTTTTTATGAAATGCTGTGTTAGGTTTACACCAGATGTAACAGGACACAAGTCTCCTCCTCAGTCTCAAGGATGAGATAAGATGAGTCAAAAAACTTTGTCCAGATGAACAGAATCAAATTTCTAGGATTTCCTTACCTGGATTATTGAGCATGCATCGAGACAAGATGTTCTTTGTATTCTTTTTGGTCAGAAGTGAATATTGAACCTCTCCCATGGACGCCATTTTAGGCCAGTCTCTTTCTTATTATTGAATCATGAACACTGACCTTAACTGAGACAAGTGAGGCCTGCAGTTCTTTAGATGTTGTTCTGGGTTCTTTTATGACCTCCCGGATGAGTTGATGTTGTGCTCTTGGAGTAATTTTTGTAGGCTGGTCACTACTAGGAAGGTCCACCACTGTTCCACAATTTCTACATTTGTTGATAATGGCTCACACCATGGTTAACTAAAGTCCCAAAGCCTTAGAAATGGTACAGACTGGAACATGTCGGTTACTTTGTTTTTTATCTGTTTTTATCTGTTTTTATCTTGAATGTCTTTAGATCGCAGTAAGATGCTCTTTGAGATCTTATAGCTTCAGTGTGTCAGACGGCTTTTACTTGAGAGATTTTATTTTTACTTGCAGTAATCAGACCTGGGTGTGGCAAGTGAAATTGAACTCAGCTTTCCAAAAATGTGGTTAATCACATTCTATTCATGATTTAGCAAGTATAGTGCCAGACAGGTTTTCCCTTAATAAATGAAATCTCTTGGGTTATCTTTGTATAATATTAAAATTTGTTTGATTATCCAAAATTAAAATCCAGAAAATCCAGTAAGAAGATTGCAGAAAAAGCACATCATACCAGTAACCTTTACTTCCACAATGCTTTCTTTTGCTTCATACTTTTGCACACATTTCCAAGTTATCTGTGCAGAGTGTCAATGAGATACTGAGTTCCTAGGACCCATCATCACTGTGAGTTGCTGCCAGGCCTCTTTGTGAAAGGCTGTGTGGTCTCCAAAGAGCAGATCTGTCGTGCTCAATTAGGATCCTCCAGAGTTCAGTTACTTAACACAATGGCGTGATTCAGGATTGTTGTCGCTGGGAATTTTAAAAATATACTCAGACAGATGGTGGTGTTATGAATGTTTTACACAGATGAGGTGTACGAGGCTACACATGCTCAGATAGTGTACTCTTATCCTCACTTTACTCCAAGCTAACTTTACATCTGTACAGTGCTTTTTGGTGTAATCATTATGTTTATATGCTTTCAGAACATATTCTACACTAGTGATGGTGAAGAGGGTGAATTATCAATATTAAGTTTACTAGGATACAATCAAAGAAATATTGTCCAGCTGATCAACAGATAAGGAATCAATATATTCTATTATTTAAAGTGACCATATATGCTTATTTTAGGGTTTATATTTTATTCTGGAGCTTCAGCAATACAAGGTTATATCATTTTAAATTAAAAAAGTGTAACTACATAATATGCAACAGCTCCTCTGGCCTTGTGTCTAAAAAGGTTCATTGAAGCTCCTGTATCAAGAACATGATCTGTGGATGAATTGATAATGACAATAATCTTGTTGCAGTTAGGTACAATACTGAAAATCGCAGATATCTGCTCTTGATGATGATTAAATCTATTACGGTTTTGTTAATTAATAATTTAACTTATTATTATTCACTTATTACTTATATTTATTGTTTTGTCATTAAAATTGTAAGAGAACTGAACTATTTGTGACACCCATAATGTTGAGTCAGTGGACCAGCCTGAGGTCTTTTACTATTTCTATTGTGCCTTTGACCAATCAAGCAGAGTATCACTGTACGCACCGGCTGCCTTCTTTCCTTTTAACTCAGCTTTAAGCACCTTCTGTATGGTCAGCTGTTTTAGGTCATGTTAATTGGGCAGTAGAATTAAAACAGTTTGTTTAATTCTGCAAAGTATACTGTATTGTATAGACTCTCAGATACGTGGTAACCTTCTGTTTCTTTGGGGTACACTGTAGGCTAAATCAGGTAGAGGACTCTGATAATCAAAGACTTGCCTCTGTTCATGAGTCAAAAATAAATGTTTTGTTTTACACGTGTTGAAGAAAGTAGATAGTTTCTTCTATGGTGGATCTATGGGCAAATATGTATGTCATGTTGCCGTTAACCTCTTCTATGTGCTGCATCTTTGCATCCTCAGCTCCTCAGGCTGTTTATTTGACCAGTATCTGCATGTATTTAGCTAGTTTTGTACTACAGCACTTGGCAGATGGAAGACAACCGCATCTAACATCCGTAACCTATATCAAATGGGAGAACTGTAGCGATGCACTGCAGGCTAAGTCATTAGCCATGGCATTTAGCAATCTTTTCAGCTGACAGAATGTAAGTGAAACAGTGATCTTGTTGTAGCTGGCTCCACGATTCACACACTAATTATTTTTTTACAAACAATAACATGGTTATCCACATAAATTAAAGCGGGCACAATATGAGACACAACTAAAGTGAAGGTTCCGATAAATTGCAGTGCTTCCTGCAGATACTTTCAACCTGAGATTGACTCCAAAGTTGTTAGATAATTTATTCTTCAGTCTTCATGTTTCATTTTATTCTGCTGTCAAACCAAACAGATTTGCTGTGCCGTACCTGCTTGTGCCAAAAGCAGTTTCCTCTGCTGTGTCTGTCTGCATCTCAGAGTGTTCCAATCATTTTTCTTTTCCTTTGAGTGCTATTTTTAGCTGCTTTGCTCTGATTATATAATTCATAAAAACTAAGATGAGAAATTGTGCTAGGTTCCAAAGAGGTTCAACAAAAGAAACTGGAGAGAGGGGGTGATGAGACAGAACAACCAAAGAAGGTTGAGGTGAGGACTGAGCTCAGGACTGTCATGTCTAACCCACCTCAGTTCTTGTGGAAAATGACACCACCAACCTTCCAAATATAGGTGAGGTGTCACAAGTCAGATAGAAAAGAAGACAGAGACAGAGAAGGAGGTAAAAATTGGAGGAAGGCCATGTTTGTCGTGAGCTGCTTTGACTCAGCAGGTTGATGCTGTCTGGTGTGCTGTCTCAAAACACAGCGGGATTACATATTCTGGAGAGCAGCTGGCAAAACAGGCAGCCAGTATTTAATGGAGGGAGCCCTGTCCCTGCATGAAATATATAGGCCAGGACAAGGCAAGAGGAAGAATTGCCCAGTGATTCACTCAGGCCTGCCTGGAACATGACTGGCAGGTGCTGAAAGGATGGGTGGAGCATGGGGAGGGAGTTACAGCTTTGTACAGCAGCCTGTTTGTCTGCTGTAGAGTGTAAATGCTCATAGATGGGGGTGGGGGTTATGTAACAGTGTTATGAACATATGCCTGGTGATGTGAGGAAACCCCAGATGAATTTGAAAAGGTGAAAGGAGCAGAGAGTAGTTCAAGGGGAAAATGGACGAAAGTGGAGAAAAATTAAATTCACAGATTCACCAAAACCGCTTTCTACTGTCCATGAACTCTCTGTAATATGTGAAGCCAGTCTGTGAGTGTGTATTTGAGCATTACCGAGTTAATTGAACCATGTTATTTCATCAAGCTGCCCCTCTGCTTTCATATTCAGACCCATCACTGACTAAATGTGTTCATCGCATGCCAGTGGTTTCCACTGGGAGGTGAAACCCTCGTCTGCTCTGCACACCAACCTAAAATTATGTCACTATGCAACTAAACAGCAGTAACAAATATATTTTTGTGCAGAGTGTAATTGCAACCTGATTACGTTTTCTGTTAACATGATTATCGTATGTTAACTATTAATGTAAATGACAAGTCGGAAATATGTTGATACACATGAATGAAATGTACACAGGCAACATATTTTTGTCTGCCAAAATATGTGATCCACAAACTCCTGTTGTTCACCAAAATATTTGATGCTGCAGTTCAACGTCCAGATGTGTAACTCCAGCGTTATTAAAGTTTTTTATGGCTGGGTTCAGGCATCACAGTACTGGGTTAAGGTCAGATCAGAGAAAGAGTGTGGACTGGGCTAAGAGGCAAAACTTCACTTCACACACGCAACATCTGCATTAAAATTTAAACCAAAACATGATCTTTCTCTAATCCTAACCTCACATTTTCTTGCCTAAATCCACCAACCTCATGAGGGACTTCGGTCTCTAATTCAGGTCTGTGGCTTGTTAGCCTTCCACGGTAAACGTCTGGCATCTACCCCAGCCACCTCCTTGATACTCGTTTTCTGTTACTAAATGTAGTGATTCATGCAGTTTAGCTGCACAGGAACGTCATTTTCAATAGACACGGTTGCTCCATGCACGTGCGCAAAATAGCAATGCTAACCAGATGTTTTCTCTCCCTCTCTCTTTGTACAGTTTAGCTCTGCATCCAGAGCGTGTGTTGGTGGCTACGGGACAGGTGGGCAAGGAGCCTTACATCTGTGTATGGGACTCCTATACTGTGCAGACTGTGTCCATCCTCAAGGATGTACACACACATGGCATTGCCTGTCTGGCCTTCGACCTCGAGGGACAGGTACAGTTAGGACAGGATAATGGTGATTTTAAATGATACAAAGAATCTGTCACAGAGTAAGGTTTGTTTAAATCTTTGCACTCCTTTTATACAAAATATTGGCTTCAGAGAAAATGGACAAAACTGAAAATTGTTTGATTGTAGTATTGCATCACAGATTTTTACAGCACCTGACAAGGCTAAGGTGAGAAAAGCTTTAGCACAAGGCATTCAGACAGCGGGACCATGTGAGATACATTATTTTAACATTCAAGCAAAATTCTTTTTAGCAATGTTAAGTGATTCTTTTCGCCAGCTCTCTGCAGACCTGCCTCCAGTTAATGTTTACACACTGCAACCTCTACTTAACGTTGATTTGGACCATAAAAATCGATTCTGTGTGGTACCATCTCCAGGTTTTTATTTTTGCACGTCTCGCTCTTTCTCCTGTAGGAGTTCACAGAATGGAGTTATACCTCTTCTGTGGTGCAGTAAGAGACAGGGAGATGACCTCGTGGTATTTTCCTGCTCGAGTAGAGAGCTGAGGATTTAAATGGAATGTGACAATGTTTAAAGCCAGAGGAAGCTCCATCACTTTTCAGTTTAGCGGCTCTGCTTACTCTCCATCTCTCCCTGTCTTGGATCAGAGGAAGTCAGAGCTGGACTTAGGACAATTCTGAGGAATCCCTGCTGCCATTAGCCTGTTCATCTATTAAAGCAATATCAAAGAATACACTGATGGATGAGAGACATCTCTTCTAGCTATTTCAGTGGAAGATGAAGTGATGCTATCTGGTTCAAAGCGTGTTGCCCATGACTTTTGTTTTTATTCTGTTCCTTGCTGTTGTTGAGTGTTCTAGCTGTTTGTTTTTATTGTATAGTAATATTTTATATGGTTCTGTGTACCTGCAGAGATGGTAAGTAAGTACATTTACCTAAGAGATATACTTAAGTACTGCTTATATGCTTAAGTTATCCTTACATTTATTACACTACAAATCAGTGGAAGATATTGCACTTTTACTTCAGTACATCTGCTAGTTATGTTTTACAGATGAAGATTTTCATTAACTCAACAGAGATATTACCATAAAATATCTTTAATTTACACTTTTGAAAGTTTGTCAAACAAATTTAAAGTAAACTTTAATAACTTTAGTGGAATACTAGTGGAGTACTTCTATCCCTTAAGTACATTTTAGAGCATGTACTGTACTTAGTACAGTAGTCTTTACTTGAGTACTGAGTTTCTGTACTTCTGAAACCTCTGTTGTACAGAATATTTTCACACAAAACTTGTTAATGATCAGGAAGAGTCTACAGCCATGCAAGTAAATGCATGACAATTTGAGCTTAGGACTTTTGGTGCTAGAGAATCGCCAATCAAAATACGATTCATCCTTTGAGGAGCATGAACTTTAATGTCAATTCATTTAATAATTGTTGATATATTTCAGTCTTAACCAAAGTTCTGCACCAACCCACAGACTCACATCCCTGGAGGTATACCTCAAGAATTACTTGCATTATCAAAACATGGATGCGCTTTTCAGCCCCCTAATCCAAATAGTTTCACTGGGTTTCATCACACAGGGGCTCTGCTCGTCATTACAACACAGACTTCTCAAATACAAGTTAAAACAGTGCAAATGTCTCACTAGAGACTTCTATCCACAGCCAAACACTGATTCAGCAGTGGATCAAAGAGGGCATCCTCTGCCATGTAAAGCAGGCTGCAGAATGGAGGATTTCCATAAGAGCTGCTCTCTTCTGCTCCACTGCTGCTGCTGCCTACTCACTCAGTCAGCTATAGGAGGCTCCTCCAGCAAAAGCACTCAAACGTGCTCACTGGAAGTGCCAGGGGCTGGACAACTGCTCTGTTCTGCTCTGTAGAACCCATTCATTGTGGCCTGCCATGCTACAGTAATGGTAACTAAGTTTTGCAGTCATTAGTGCAACAGAGCAGAGTCTGTCCAATCTGTGACATATTTTTTGCTCTCTTTGCAGTGTTTGGTGTCCGTGGGCTTGGACTCCAAAAACACAATCTGTGTTTGGGACTGGAGGAGAGGGAAGGTTCTGGCAGCTGCTCCCGGTCATACAGACAGGGTAAACACTTTCTTCCTCCCCTGTCTTCATCACAAGCTTTGTATCGACCGCCTCAATTAGTTATAAATGCAGGATGGAGCGCCTGCCCGAAGGGGACATAAACAACTTAGGCCTGATTGATTGTGAGCTTTCCAGAGCCCATCGGAGAGTGTACACGGCTAATTAAAAGGAATTTTAAAAAGATGAAATACAGGCAGCTGTTGTTTTCTAATGCAGCCCACACATTATAATGCAGCCAGTGCAAACACAGACACACTTGTTTTTCTTCCTTCCAGCAAGTGTGATGTTACGGTATTTGTATAGAAAGCCGACGTTTAATGCATTGTCTGTTTTCCTCCCACAGATATTTGACATATCATGGGATCTGTACCAGCCAAGCAAGCTTGTAAGCTGTGGTGTCAAACATATCAAGGTACAGATGCTTCCTGGTCATTTTACATCCTGTAGATTTCAGGCAGCTCCTGAAAGCTTATTTTTTTTCTGAAAAAAGAAAAACCCTTTCTCTGCTTTGTCCCCATGACCATAAAAATAGACGTATGCAAATTTACTTCATTTCAGGTCCACGGTTATTAGGCACTTAACACAAGTAGGACAGGCAATGATTCATAGTCTCTTCTTTTGATTTTGTAGTAATCTGCACTGCAGAGGGAAAACTCTTCTCTTTTCATAGGAAGCAATGACTCTATGCTATTCAGCTCTCCTCACTCAGATTTTAAAAACCCTCTACTGTACAGTATAGCTGTTCTTGCTTCTCTCCTTCAGCCTTTCTTTCTACACATCGTCCATGTGTTCATGTATAGTGTCTTCACCAAGCCTTCCCTCAGGATATGTAGTAGTGTTCATTGAGTGGTACAGCCATTAGGAAATAAGGAGTTCAAAGCCACAGAGGAATCTTACAGTGCTATGAGAAATTATTTGCCCACTTCTCGATTTTTTTAAATTTTTTTTTTTTGCATATTTGTCACAAACAATTCAGATCATCAAACAAAATTAAATATTACACAAAGATGAATGAGTTCATTTATTAAGGGAAAAAAAGCTGTTCAAACCTTCCTGCCCCTGTGTGAAAAAGGAATTAAGATCTCAAAAAGCAACACATCGTGACACGATCTAAAGAAATTTAAGAACAGATGAGAAACAAAGTCAGCTTTGCAGCTTCAGGAACTGGATGACTTGCTATAATTGATGGAACCATGAATTCTGCTCTCTAGCAGAAAATCCTGAAGAAGAATGGCCATCAGTTTGTGACCTCATGCCCAAGCCCACTTGGGTTCTGCAACAGGACAATGATCTGAAACACCAGTCAGTCCACCTCTTAATGGTTAAAAAAAAATTAATAATAATAATAATTTTGAAGTGGTCTAGTCAAAGTCTGGACTTAAATCTGACTGAGATGCTGTGGCATGATGTTAAACAGGCTGATCATGCTCAAAAACCCTCCAGTGTGGCTTAATTCATCAAGGAAGAGTGGACCAAAATTCCTCCTCTGCAATGTGAAAGACTCACTGCCAGTTATTGCAAATGCCTGATTGCAGTTGTTGCCGCCAAGGGTGGCAGAAGCAGTTATTAGGTTTATTATGTTTAGGGAGCAATTACTTTTTCATATAGGGCCAGGCAGGGTTAGGCAGCTTTTTACCCTAATCAATATAATGATTATTTTAAAACTACATTTCGTATTTAGTTGGGTTATATTTGTGTAATACTAAAATTTGTTTGATTAAGCGGACATATATTTTTTCACAGCACTGTAGTTCCAAAATACTAGGAAGAAAGTGATAGGACATGTCTGGCTCTGCGAGGTTGAACATTGCGGCATGCTTAATGGGCGTGATGCTGTTGGGAGGTTTAGCCTATTGTATGCATTTCCCAGTGGTGTAACATCTCACTGTTGACTCCCTCATCAATCCAGCCTGACCTGCCTCCTCTCATAGTAATTGATCCCCGAACTCTTCCCTTACCGCTGTGGCACAGAAACCACCACAGGCCACTGCACTCCATCCCCCTCCTAGACCATGAATCCCCCAGTCTTTCCCCTCCTCCTCTTCTCTTTCCCTCCCTTTTGGTTTTCTGGTGCCAAGGCAATCCAGCAACTGTCCCACATAATACCCCAGCCTTCACCCTAAAGACCATATGACATCTGCTCCCCAGCTCTGTGCTCGCTCAGCGATTATAGCACTCAGAGCATCCAGGAGATTTAGACCCAGTAATCCACGCACTACGAGTCTGAGTAAAACACAACCTCCGTGATGAGGGCCCATGCCACTGGCAACAGTCTCCGCCTCACAGGGCTCCTCTGCCAAGCTAATCATGAAGTAATTTGTATTTTGATTTGTTCAGGGTGATTCATACCTTAGACTGCCTTTCTTCACCACACCAGTCAATTACCCACCGCACGAACAGTTGATTGATTAGAATTGTACCACTGGGTTTGCATTCTCCAGCCAGAGGTTTTAACATTTCGGGCTAGTAACCTCTTAAGGGACAGGTTCACATTTTTTTAAGTGTGGCTTAAATCAATAGTAAAGTGTCCTCATTAGTACTGTAACAGGTTTTGTTTTGCTGTAGTTTTTCCTCCTGTTCTCACCGACCTTTAAACGTTCCCTTCCTGATGCACTTTCAATGTAATTGTTGAAATCATCTCAAAGTACTTTCCATAGTAAGGTTAAGACCTTACAGAGTTATGGAGAAAAGCCCAGCAAATCCCCCTTCCACCACAGCAAAGACGTGAAGCAGTGGACATTACTAAAAACAAAAAACAAGTAACTTTTTAAGATGACTACTTGATTCGTCTAACTCAGACTGCTGAAGCCTCATATTAGGTTCAGATAAACATTTGAATTTTTTTTTGCGTAAAACAATGTATGTGCATTTTGTCCCTATCACTTCCATAAAAGATTAAAAACATTTTTTACGTCTTTTAATGGTCAGTATGGATATATTAGATGATAGTTTATTCCCACCAAGCTCGTAGTCTGGTACAGTACAAGAATAGATCCAATTTAAAATGGTATGCATTGTTTATGTGCAGTATACCAAGGTGCATATAAATGATGTGTGGACTAGTTATGTACCCAAAACTTGCAAACATGCGAGCATGGGTTATTAAGAAATCTATGAACTTGAGTGTTCTGACACATACATATATATACTTCATTTTGTGTGTGTGTGTGTGTGTGTGTGGGTGTGTGTGTGGATCTGAGGTGAGCTTGGTTTTGACAACGTGTAGATGACAGCTATGAGCAGCTTTGAGGAAATGAGCTTCCGGCAATGCTGACAGCCAGTCATTTAATTTTCTTTACAGCGAGCTGCCAAACAGTTGACCTCTGATAGTGTAGCACTTAACACTCTGACACCATGCAGGGTTACTGTAGTCTGACAGAGGAGGGAGGGTATTAAGAGTGAGACAAAGGGCGTGAGGGGTGCTTCAGTGCAGTAGCTGCATTAATTATATTTAAAAGGTTCCTTGGAGTGATGGTGGAGGTAACTGAGCTAATGACATGTCACCAATCCTGGGTTAAGAAGAACAGATTCCACTGTGCCAGGGGTTTTATAGAAGATAATTTTCAAAGATATTCAATACTGATTGCAACTAGAAGGAGTTTCATGTTCTAGCACATTTGTACTTTTTTTTTACTGTTCTCTGCTTCTACCTCTGTGACTTTCTCTCCTGCTTCTGGTCTCATCATAAACCCCTCCAGCATCCTATCTCCTCTCAGTAATTCAGCAGCAAAGGGATTAGCCGGCACCTGTGTCTCGCTGCCTTATCAGTTGCGGGCAGGGAGGGCTATGTAGTCACGCCACAGACATCCCCCGCAGCCTCTGCCGGGCCACAAACCCACCTTACTCCCTCTTCATAACAATCCACATGCCCAGCACTTGAAACATTTCAAGCTGCTTATACACCTTCACACATTACTCACACACCTATGACCTTCACTGCTTAACCTTTAGCCGCGACACTAAGTAAGCTCACACACATGCACATACTAGCTCAAAGCTCAGTTAGGAGTCGAGGATTAGGAGCTCCTAAGTGTCATGCTGAGGTGCATACAGACCTCAGATGTTTAATGACAGGGCTGGATCTGAGGCTGCGATGCCTGTCTCTGATAATCGATCACTCCTGTTAGCACACAGAAGCCGTATCAGTCGGGAGGATAGGTGTTAGTGAGGATGTGATAGGCTGTCACTGCTGAGGAGCTTATTTGTTCATTCTGTGAGTGTCAGGCCTCTGCAGCAAACAGCAAACCACCAGCTACGTTTTCTTTTCTCTGCAGAACCACAGTGGTTTTAAGTATATACTTTAATGCATATTTGCAGTGAACCAATTAAATACTCTTTTTAGGTGGACCATAAAAAAAAGCTGGCAATGTCATTTTCCTGCTGCTCGCTAGTGATGAGTGTGTCTCGGTTTCGCATGCTGACACCCGTGTATCATCATTTGAGATGCCCTTCGTGAGCTTTCTCGCTGTGATCTCATCTCCATGCAGACAGAGCGTCTCTCTTTCGCTCTCTCCTCCTCTTGTTTGATGGATTTAGCCCTCAGACGTGGCCATGTCCGCGCATTCAAATGACCTTGTTCATAAATAATGAGTCTGTGTGTATGCATGCATGTGTCTGTGTCTCTGCATGCTGATCAGGTGGTTGCAAGAGTTCCCAGGGTCACATACACAGGAAAGGGGGGAGCATTTGAATTTGTCTTTTCTTTCTTTCAAGGTCTGTGTGTGTAAATGTTGTTAATGAAATCTGTGTGTGTGTTAGACCATAACTGACTTGCTGATATTCATATTGTTGTTTCCAAATACTGCATAATTGTCCATTTGCTCTTTCAGGACAGGATTACACAGAGGATTATTAGCCAACATACTCTGTCACTCTTTTTGTTTTTGTTTGCAGTTTTGGAGCTTATGCGGTAATGCTCTCACACCCAGACGTGGTGTTTTTGGCAAAACGGGGGATCTCCAAACTATCCTCTGCCTTGCCTGCGCCAAGGACGAGGTTACATATTCAGGTGCCTTGAATGGTGACATCTATGTGTGGAAAGGGATCAATCTGATGAGAACAGTGCAAGGAGCTCATGGGGTAAGTTTATAAGACAAGGCCATTTTGTACTTTATGGCTCAAGCTGGTTTTGTGATTCTGTCCATCTTACTGAACCATATACAGAAGAACCTCATTTAAAGCATCTAGTAAACTTAACCGGAGCTGACGCCGTGCATGCTGGCTTTGTTTGATTCTGCTCAGTAGAAAAGGATCAGCCTTTTGCTCCAAAGGATTAAATTATATCTACGGGATCAACAGCTGGGTGAGGGGATGGGTAGATGGGGGAGGGGATATTAACTACAGTACATGTTCATTTCTGCTTTTTGTACTTACAAATGCCTCTCTGGGCAAGGTGCTTCCCTGTATATTTACTGTAACAGTAGGATAAATGAGGCCGTCATGAAAGCTTTCCATTAATAAAAAGAATTAAACCTCTCGTTACCTATTTCTGTGTTATCTTAAAGCCAGCAGCAGGTTTGTAATTGTGAAAGCCTTGTTAAACAAATGCCATCCTATGTGGTTTGTAGCTGTGCCTCATCTGTCATTGCTCATTTATTGCGCAGATCTTCACTGACAGCCTGTCATTTCCTCCAGTCAGGGATTTTCAGCATGAATGCCTGTGAAGAGGGCTTTGCCACCGGAGGCCGAGACGGCTGTGTCCGGCTGTGGGACCTTAACTTCAAACCAATTACAGTCATTGATCTCAGGGAAACAGACCAAGGGTATAAAGGTGATGTTAAACAGCCCCCTTTTTCCTTTAATCTGAGAACAGAAAGGTTACAGGCCACATAGTCATCTCTTGAGCCACTGGAAGAACGGTATAAGTCTACAAACAAGCTATTAGATGAAAAAGCCATTTTTTTCTGCCACTTCTACTGTCCTTACTAACATTTTCTTTCTTGTCCTTGTTGTTTTCTCCATTTTCTTTAATTGTAATCTTGGACCTAACAGTAGCTAGAGGTGAAAATAGCCGAGGTGGGTAAAGCCACTGAGGGCAGCACTGACAACTGCGTCAGTCTGTTTGTAGCAGTCTGCACATTGTTCTGCTGTTCCTCTTGTTGTTAGTCCAAGCTCTGCTGCAGTTTTACACTGTATGCAGATGTCGTGTTCACATATGTATACAGCACATGCTTCTTCCATCGCTGTATTACCCAGAGTCAGTTGCAGATTGGCTTGAAAACATGTGCTATCATTGTACTTGTTACCTGTTAAAATCTTTGTCCTAGATAGCCTGCAGGCTATTATGACCTCCTGTCTTTATTATTCCTGTTTGCCAAATGTCTGTCGGCTTTCATGTTGGCATGTTTTTTTTGTTTTTATTTTTTTTACATGATTTTTAGTGTACGTATGTCTGTGTGTGTGTTTTTGATAGGGCTGTCTGTGCGTAGCGTGTGTTGGCGGGGAGATCACATTCTAGTGGGCACGCAGGACAGTGAGATCTTCGAGGTGGTGGTCCATGATCGCAACAAGCCCTTTCTCATCATGCAGGGTCACTGCGAGGGTGAGCTGTGGGCGCTGGCCGTGCACCCCACCAAGCCTCTGGCCATCACAGGAAGTGATGACCGCTCGGTCAGGTGAGGTTTCGGTTTCAGTCTGGGAGAAGAACAGTCTGTGTTAGATGCAGAACAGTTTTTGAGAAAAATATGCTGGCGTATAACATTTGTATCCACAGAGTATCTCGATGAGGTTGCGTAAAATCTATGATACCTGTGTCACTAACAATAATCAGTGAGACTATATGAAAACATGACTTCATTATTTTAATCTCGGCTTTTAAAATGTGACTCACAAAGATATAAAGTGCTTTCTGTTTCTTGTAATAAAATAAGTTACAAGTAATGAATAATTTAAAGGTAATTTTACCACATTTGCTAATTTAGAAATGGGTTTTACACTTGCCGTTGTTGTTTGTTGTTGTATGCTTTTACTGCAAACAATTACAATAATGAAACACTGCTAACTGTTAGTATGGAGCCATAAATCAAACAAACAAACACTACAAACACCATCAACCTTTCATTTTGTACTTGCAGACTATCTCTCTGATTGGATCTGTGCTTTGATTGCTTGATCCGCTGTAATCTCATCACTGCGTTCCATCTTCATTTGTCCTGCTCTTCTGTGTCTAAAGGATATGGAGCCTTATAGATCATGCATTAATAGCCCGCTGTAACATGGAGGAGCCTATTCGCTGTGCAGCTGTGAGCACTGATGGCATTCACCTGGCACTGGGAATGAAGGATGGCTCATTCACCGTGCTAAGAGTCAGGTGGGTGCACAATTGAAAGGGCAAGGTGGAATTTTCAATCCTCAGTGAATGAATGCTATGATGAAGGGCGTCATCTTTCAACTTTCCGTCCAAAGTAGCTTTTGGTCCAAACTATGTTTCTGTGCTTCCATTCAGAGATATGACAGAGGTGGTCCACATTAAGGACAGGAAGGAGGCCATCCATGAGCTAAAGTATTCCCCTGACGGGGCCCATTTGGCTGTCGGTTCCAATGACAACTCAGTCGACATCTACGGTGTGGTGCAGAGGTACAAGAAAGTGGGTGAGTGCATCGGCTCCAGCAGCTTCATCACACACATGGACTGGTCCACAGACAGCAAGTACCTGCAGATAAATGACGGCAGTGGCAGGAGGCTCTTCTTTAGAATGCCAAGTAAGTACTAATCAGAAAGAAAGAAGAGGGGGGTTTTCTTGGATGTGATATTGTCACAGAGCTGCTCTGTGAGATCAAACGTGTCTTTCTTCTGTTCAGGTGGGAAGGAGGTGACCAACAGGGAAGAGCTGAAGCTGGTCCAGTGGGCTTCATGGACGTGTGTGTTAGGGCCTGAGGTGAATGGAATATGGCCCAAATACTCTGATATCAATGACATTAACTCTGTGGATGCCAACTTCAACAATCAAGTCTTAGTAACCGCTGATGACTATGGATTAGTCAAGCTTTTACGTTATCCATGTGTAAAAAAAGGTAAAGAAGAACTGTTTAATATTGCAATAGAATTAAGAACATACGCTCTAAACTTATCATCTATCGTTACTGATTTGTTTCCTCTTGATTTTAGGGGCAAAGTTTAAAAAGTACTTGGGTCACTCAGCCCACATAACCAATGCTAGATGGTCACATGACTACCAGTGGGTCATAACTATTGGTGGTGCCGATCACTCGGTGTTTCAGTGGAAGTTTGTTCCTGAACGAAAGTCTAAAGAAGCTCTGCATATAGCACCACAAGGTGAGATCATACTGTTTCATCACCATAAATATCAATATTTATTATAATGTAGGCATTTATTTTCTTACCTTCCAATAGGTACATTTATTGGTATTGCAGTGTCATATTCTAATGTCGCTTTTTGTGGAGACCAGTGACTTGTATAACTGATATTACTTATTTCACAAAATCAGAGGCTGCTGTCAACAAGACATTATCAAATTTGGCTACGTTGAGAACCCTGATAGGGAATTTTGATGTCTACTCAATCTCTCAGTCAAATATTACAGAACAATGTGTGTAGTGAAATTCCTTTAAACAAACATTTTTTACATACATACATAGTACTCCATATAATGTGCACATTTTACTTAATCATACTGCTCTCACTACGCTCATAAACTTGATGTACTAAACCACCAGAGAGCAATGTACTTGATTGCCCTTCCTGTAGTTTTTTCATGAGCAGTCATTTTTCTAAAGCTCCGCGAAGGAACAGCCATCACATTAATTAAGACAATTCCAATAAAAGTGAATGAAGCTTTGAAAGTACAAATGCATTGTCATTCCCATCATTTTTTTTTTCCAGAGACAGAGCGCAGCTGTGTTTTTGAAAGTAAAGCGCATACCAAATGTCTTTCCTTTTAATTTTCCTAATGGATTTTGTGAGTAGCTGCACTTAGCTGCCAGTTCAGTTTATTGCCTTGTCTTGGCTCAGCTTTACTGTGCTGCATCAGCGTTTTAATACATTTGTCTTGAGCAATGTCACTGTGAGGCATGACTTGCTGATAAATAGGAGATGTCACAGTTTTATTATATGATTGATCCTCACTTCCACTGAAACAGGTTGTCATGCCTTTTATCAGTGTGTGCAGTGGGATATATGTCTGATGTAGAAGCAGAGGAGCATTGTACTGCTGAGCTTTGAAACCATGTTTCTGCCCGCAGAGACCTTGGCAGACTCTAACAGTGAAGAGTCAGACTCTGATCAGTCAGACGTACCTGAGATGGACTCAGAAATCGAGCAAGAGACACAGCTTACATATCGACGGCAGGTATGGAACAAATCTCTGTAAAAATGCGTCCGTGAAATCGTAAGGTTTATTGAGAACAGAGAAAGCCCACACTTTTCTGTATGCACGCAGGTTTATAAAGAAGATCTACCTCAGCTCAAAGAGCAATGCAAAGAGAAACAGAGAGTGACAGCCATGAAAAAGAAAGAGCGAGCGCCAGGGAGCAGGGTGAAGCTGCACTTTGTTCATGGGTAGGAAAAATCTGTTACATCATAACTCAGAGAATTTCTAATTACAAGGAAAATATTGAAAGGTGACTTTTAATGAGACAACCTTTGCCTAATTGGAGACTTGTCACTTTTTATTTCTCTAAGTCTATATGTGTTCTTTTGCAGCTACAGGGGCTACGATTGCAGGAGTAACCTGTTCTACACCCAGACTGGGGAGATAGTCTACCATGTAGCTGCCGTTGGGATTGTGTACAATAGACAGCAGAATACGCAGCGTTTCTATATGGGGCATGATGATGACATCCTGTGTCTGGCTATCCATCCCCTCAAGGACTTTGTAGCAACAGGCCAGGTAGCTGCCAGTATTATAAAATATCTATTTATGGCTCCTCAGAGATGAGGGTGTCTTGAGATTCCTTGCCGTCAAATTTCTAGTGGAAATGAATTCAATTAAAGTTGAGACTTCTAATACTTTTGTCTGTTCAGGTCGGCAGAGAGTCCTCCATCCACATATGGGACACAGAAACGTTAAAACCCATGTCTGTATTGAAGGGTTTCCACCAACTCGGAGTGTGTGCGCTGGACTTTTCTGGTAACACCCACTACCTTTTTCCCAGACTGGTTATAATTCACCCATCAGGACAAATCTGTAATAACATGCTTTTTATATTCATCATCCTGCATTCACAGGGAAACAAAATTATTCTTTCAAATTCTGAGGCCATGCTTAAAACCCTCTTTTAAACCCTCTTCTTAGTCGCAAAGATCTGACAGCCATTCATCTCACTGCCTTTAATTGGCTGTAGACAGACTGATCTAAACGTCAGTGTCAGTGAATCACCTACTATTGATCAAACCCACAAGGCTGCTTTCATGTTGCTAACAAGGGCCAAACCTCAGTGAACCAAGACGGCACATGGCTCTGTATGGGTTATACCTAACGGTTTTGGTTTTCCCACCGCAGCGGATGGCAAACGCCTCGCTTCAGTCGGCCTGGATGAAAACCACACCATTGTGCTATGGGACTGGAGGAAGGGAGAGAAGCTCTCTACCATGCGGTAAGTAAAGTCTTATTAGAGGGTTTACGTGGATGCAGGTTGGTCTTTCAGCACACAGCAGCTGCTTTTCCCTTGACAAACCTTTCTGTTGATTCCAAAGACTGTTGGAGCTCCTCTAGTTTAAATATGGACATTTATAGATGAGGGTTTAATTGAAGCTACTTTGCAACGCTGGGCTGACAGTGTGATTGATGGAAGAGGGGAAAGAAGATTTATCTTTTACTGTAGATTATGAAGCTGCTCTACTGCAAGACCTCATCCTGTCTGAATGGTTGGAGTGGGAGTTTACCCTAGGGCCTTGGCTATAGATCCATAATTAAAGAGAATTTCTTTTAATTTACATCATCCATGAACTTCACCAGGCTAAATTTGGGCTGCCTGATATAACAGAGTTTATTTTCACAAAAAACATGTACAGGTCTATCCTGTTTCCAAGGTACAAACACTAATGTTTTGTTAAAATGGTTGAACATTAAAAAAGATGACGTTTTACCTGGGCAGTAGAAAAAGCAATCACACACATCCTACGACTTTGTCTTGATGGCTGAAACAAATTTGACCATAAAAACTAAGCATAGGTTTAGAGCTTGAAAGGGCATTGACAAGAAAAGAAAACTGTGTTTCTGAGCCAAGGAGTGGCATAATCATGGGCACACGTGTGATTTCCTATACCGCCCCTGACAATGATGCAAAAATGCCACTGTGTACATTGGATGTAAATGATACACGTGGCCGGGTAAGGGACACAAACACGAGGCATGTGCATTTAGTGCAAGTGGATTACATTACCAGACCTGCATTCTGAATTGCTGTAAAGCACCAGATGTGTTTTTCCTTTTTTCATAATGATTTTCGATTTCACGGCAGGTAAAATTATATGAACTGGAAGCCAACATGAACCATAACTGGAAAACATCCGAATCCCAAAATATCTTGGCTTTTGCTTAGTTGCACATCCTACTTCATATTTAGCATCTACACCACTGAAATCCCCTCTGGCTAGTTTGGAGCAGTGCAATGCGGGTTGCTCTCCTGTGTGTTGTATGCAAGGCCCTCACTGCAGCTCAGTGATAGCTTGGAGCTGCACTAATCTCCTTTGCAGACCCTGGTGGGCAGTGCAGTGAGGCAGAAATAGGGAAATGGGGCCTAACAGGGCCTGGTTTGTATACCACCACTGTCTCGTCTTCAGCTGTGAGAGGCCGGGGAAACCCTAAAGAAAGAAAGAGGGAGGAGACGGGCGTAATGTTTCTCTAGCTTCACTGAGGCTGAGACTAATGCAGCAGTACAAAGGGCAACAATTTGAACTTTAAGTGTCAGGCATGGTTCATTGCATCAGACAGGACCAGCTACTGATCCTTAATGTTCATGTTATGTAAGGAAAATCCATGAGATTGTTACACAGAGTCGAATTATTTATTTGATGTGTTTGTAGGAAGCTAAAAACAGAGAGTGGCCAACCTGTTTTTGTAGTTGTTTTGCCTTTCAGTTTCTCAGCTGATGCAGGGTTTAGTCCAGAAAATGCACATTCACATTTTCATCAGCAACAAATCTGCAATCCCTATACTCTCTACTCTAGAGCCATAGTTAGTTCAAATGCAGCGTTTATTTTTTTACTTTCACATCATGAACATTATCAATTCTTTGAGTGGAATTGCGTCTTGAGGATATACAGATAGTGTGATCAAGTTGGTCCAGTAGTCAAACCATGTAACCACGAAGAAATGGAGATTGAAATGTTTCTGCATTTCTTAGACACAATCAAATATCCTCTGTGTAAGCAGCTTCATACAAAACCCCCATTTATGTAACTGAGTGGGCCAAAACATTAGAAACACCTCCTACTATAATGCACTCCAGTAACTCCACCATCGACTATGAGGTCAATAATAAACATATATATGAAGATTCATCACCTTTCTGACAGTTTTAACAAAAAGAGAAAATTATACCCTTCAGAATTCATAAAGTGGCCAGTGATTGTCATTCAGTGTAAAGAAGTGTATGGATTGTATAATATTTTTGTTTATGCATGTTTTTTGTGACTTGTTTTTCAGGGGAAGCAAGGATAAGATATTTGTTGTCAAAATAAATCCCTACCTGCCTGACAAGCTCATCACAGCTGGTGTGAAACATATGAAGTTTTGGCATAAAGCTGGTAAGACCCCTACTTTTATTATTATTATCACCAGAGTAATTCTAACAAGCAGGACTCTAACTTAGCTGTGACACATTTAACTGTGAGGCGACTGTCTACTTCCCTTTCAGGTGGTGGACTAATTGGACGCAAGGGGAACATGGGGAAGACAGAGACTATGATGTGTGCGGTGTACGGCTGGTCAGAGGAGATGGTGTTTTCAGGCACATGCACAGGGGACATTTGTATCTGGAGAGACATGTTCCTTATTAAGACTGTCAAAGCTCATGATGGTCCTGTTTTCAGCATGCACGCTCTAGAAAAGGTATGTCACAAACCCAGAGTAAAGTTCTTTGACTGACCAGTGAGAACATTTTTGTAATATTCAGAACATTTCAGAATGGTGAATGAATTTCAGGATTTCAAAAGTTCAAAAGTTTTTATTATAATCATCTTGCTCTTTTAATGCAATGTTCAATCAGCAGGAGATCATTGCAGCTTTTAATGTGCCAATTATTTTTCTATGTAGGGGTTTGTGACTGGAGGAAAGGATGGTATTGTCGCTCTGTGGGATGACACTTTTGAGAGATGCCTCAAGACCTACGCCATCAAAAGAGCAGTCCTAGCTCCAGGTTCTAAAGGTAAAAAAGGTCACCCTGTCTATTTATGCTTCTGTAGCTGCAGATATATAATAAAATACTACTATACTATATAGTTCAATTCCTTGTTAAACATTCAGTGCTTTTAGATCAAATAAAGTGTTCCCCCAATGTCCTGGCTCCAGATTCATGCTATAATTAATAACCTCTACAGGGTTGCTCTTGGAGGACAATCCTTCCATACGTGCCATATCTCTAGGCCACGGCCACATCTTAGTAGGGACTAAGAATGGTGAGATCTTGGAGGTGGACAAGAGTGGACCCATCACTCTGCTGGTCCAGGTAAGATAGAGATAAAAATAACCCCAAGAACTATCACACATCCACTGTAATGATATACAGTGCATCAGAGTCAGCCTGTTATTATTCAGTGTACACCTGAATAATTTTACTTTTTCTGCAGTATGATGAGCTGGTAGTCTGCAAGGTGACAGCTGTAGCTGTGCTGAACATTTCCCAAGATAGAAAAGATTTGAAAGGTTGATGATTCATTAAATATGTGGACAGTACAGTGGACATTTTGTTTGCCTTTTTCGTCAAGGTTTCATTTTTTTACATGCAAGTGCAGTTGTATGAGACTGAAACTTTTGCCTTGTGTGTTCATGGCCCCCTCTAAGAATAACTTTTGACTTTAAATGTGTTAACGTGGAGCATCCTTGAATGCCCTACCAGCCTGTATAAGTTGTTTTTTTAGTATTGTAATTAAATGAATGGAAAGTAGTAGCTGTCTGGATGGTAGAAAACTTATCTAGAAATTGTTGTTACTTTAGGGAGAAGGTGGCATGTTTAGATTTGAGGACTGATTGTCTGTCATGGTGATCTCTATATACCTTAGGATTTGTGGAAATGTGATAATCTAGGTGCTGAAAAGAAGAAATGTAGAGGTTATGCTTTGGGAAACAGTCAGCAGTAACAGATGCATATCCATCCCCTGATCTGAAACATACAAGGCTATCAGCATAGTCATCCAGTGTGATTACAACACAATTATTTTCTATTTTACACAACAGTGCAGATTCACAGAGAGGACAGTTATAAACGGTGAAGGTGAGATTGTTAATTTAATTACGCAATCATCCTGCAATATGCCAGGGTCCGCTGTGTGATTCTGATAAATGTGATCTATTCATGCAAAACAAAAACCAGAGGTTGTTCTAATTCATGTGTTCCTGAGACTTTATTTTTTACTGTCAAATCTGTCCACTTGTAAAACCAACTAAGGAATTTAGTTTGTCTTTTTTTATTCAACTGTGACCCCTTGAGCTATATGGATATAAACAGAGGTGATAGATGAAATGAAAAAACAGCATAAAGTGTCTTAGTGAAGTGTTGGGCCACCATGTGCCACGAGAACAGCTTCAGTGCTTCCTGGCATGAAGCACCATTCTTCCCTCATTTTGCATTTTGATGATGGCAGTAGAGTGCACTGTCTAACACGTTGGCCCAAAATCTCCCATAGATGTTCAGCTGGGTTCGTATCTGATGACTGTGATAGCATACAATTTCTATGGATGCAGGCATTGTCATCCTGGAAGAGGCCGCTCCCATCAGCGTAGGAATGTTTTATCATAGGATGAAAGTGATAACTCAGTACAACTTTGTATTGATTTGCAGTGACCCTTCTCTCTGAGAGAACTGAACTGACCCGAATCATACCAGCAAAAAGGCCCCAACAGCATAACAGAGCCACCGTATCCCCTCACTGTAGTCATCAAACATTCGGTGACCTGACCTGCTCTTCTGTTTTTCCTTATACATCACCTACTGTGCACTGTCAACCCCAACTTCCAGCCCTATTTACTGACACTGAACATATGTAGAAACCACATATAGTCAATAAGTAATTAAAATCAGCCATTGTTACTTTGACAAACTTATATGATTTGTTAACAGTATTTCATTTTTCAGTACTTACAATTTGTAGTGTGTGCTTAGACATATCCTAATGTATTCTT
>JAUBNQ010000004.1:11071001-11099900 GCA_032353495.1 Ctenopoma kingsleyae | reverse complement strand
TTTATAGAATAAAACAAAAATGTTAATTTTACTCAAACATATACCTTTAAATAGCAAAATCAGAGAAACTGATCATTCTGCAGTGGTCTCTTAATTTTTTCCAGAGCTGTATCTATATTTATTCACAATTAATCAACATCTCTGCTTTTCATTCAGTTGAAATATTTTCACTCATTTAAAACAAAACAAGATTTGTGAGGAAATTTACCTGTGTCGCTGACAATACAAGACATTATTAGTGAACTGAACATATCAGACATGGTGCAAGACATTGTAACACCGAGAGTTACCAGTTTGCTAGGTACACTTGTTTGTGTACTGCACTATTTCATGTGATCATACTTTAACTGAGAAAGAACTGCCACAGGAGCAACCATGATCAGCTTGAGGATTTTTCAACACTTGGAAGGTGGAGCGGATCAGTTCCTGGCTAAAGTCCACAGTGGCTCCTTTCACAAATTCAAGGCTGTCTTGGTCCACGATAACACCTACTCCTCCCTGCTCAAACACTCTGAAAGCAGAACACAATGGATGCAGGTGGGAAGACAGTTGATTAAATTACTGGACAATAAGAAAACAATGAGGTGAATGTAAAATAATCTCTTAAAAGCTACAGTAGATCAATCACAGTTTACCTGTCATCTTCGTTTTTGTTCTTATCTACAGAAAACTTGTACTGGAACCCAGAGCAGCCTCCTCCCTCCACATGTATTCTCAGATACTCTCCTTTTTCCATGATCTCCCCTAATCTCTGGATGAAAGAAGGGACATAAGCATGATGAATTACATGCAATGCACAACTTCACACATTAAGGTCATAGAAGCTGATTGGCATTGGCAACAGTTTAACCTGACAATTCAGAATTACATTTTTGTAGATTTTCCAGATGACAGGTCAACAATTTCTTAGATATCTACAAACTTATTTTAATAACAAGAAATCTATTCATTCATTTTAGAATGTTGAGAATACAATTATAATCAAACATATAATAATGATGTTGAAGATTAACCAAAACCTGCCTTTGCCTTGTCACATCACACATTTACTGATAACTTTCACTGTGATTAGTGAATATTATTCAATTTCTAAAATATGTTTATTCTGAAAGGTCTGTTTTCCAGACTAGTCACACTCATCACTCGTCATGTCAAATTATAATAGCTTTTACAATGTATAAAGAAATTTAGGAATCTTTATTGGATCCATCAAGTTCTTACTAATGAATTCTGCTATGAATGAGGTTGGGAGTAACAAATATTTTACAATATAATAATACTAATACAATTGGCTGTAAAGCCTCAGTGAAATGGAAAATTTCTAAAAAGGTAAGATTATAATAATTGTGTGTGTCCGCTAACCTTCACACATGACTCAGTCAAGTATACTTTATCGTCTGACAGGCTCGCTGACTTCTCCTGGGTCGAGGCCCTGCTGTAGCGCTGGAGCCCCGCTGTGTAGAAGAGCTGGAGGCATTGGGGAAGCCGGGGTGACTGCTGGCTCACATATAGGTTGTTCAGAACTGCGGATGCCCTGCAAAACATGAGCGATACGTTAAGACGAGAGAGCATAAGAACAGCAAAATGAGATAACGTTAGCTAGGTAATGTGGCCTATGTGGTAGTGCTTACGGTTAGCTTGCTAACTAGATGGCACAATCAACACACGCCAATTCTCCCCCAGAAATATCGTTTACAACATATGATGTTGAACCAGTAATTCCCCATTATGCCTACGACATAAAGGATGTAAGCATTACCTAGCAAATCTCAATACGTTTAACTTTGACGCAGTTAGCATAGCTCCTCTTACGAATGACATCTTCCATAACAAATATTGTTAAGTCCCACCCCAACCGTCACCAAACAGATCGCATTTTAATTGGCTAAAACGATAGTCGTTTAAATAGATACGCCCATTGCAAAACTCAGCCACTTTATTCGTCAATTCACCTGCCAATCATGACGTGTTCGTGCGTTGACCTGTAATATGTGTGCGTTGCGTTTGGCTTGTTCCCGTTGTTCGGCTTCTCAGGCACAGCTCTCCTACCTGTTGTAACCCGCCCCCAGCAAGATCCACCAATCAAAAACTTACAATGGGGTTGTGCTTACAGATCATTGGGTGGGATATGTTGAACTGCCAATCACAGCGCAGGAGCCTGGGCTTTTATGCCGAGGGAGCTTCCTGAAAGGCTAAATTTCGTCCAAGAAAACCATTCTTGGGCGTTTCTATCATCTCGTGACACTGCGAAATAAAAAGTGCTAGTTTGCAGCTAACATCCACTGTTTGGGAGTTGACGGATCTTTATAAAGGTATATTTTGTTTAACCAGTATTTTGTATTTTCTTGCTCGTATACTATTTACATGACGTGTTGTTTAACTTATCACATTTACAATTAAGGGAATAATTCTTCACTGCTAACTTAAATTCGGGACATTTTAATAAACAAAACCAGAAGTCATATGATATATCGCTTCCAGCTGATTGCTCTAAGTTACACTGTGTGTGTTAAAAGTGTGTAGTTATGTGTTGTGCGTCATGGACATTTCCTTGTTTTAGGGTCACACAAACGCAAAGAAACATGGATGTACGGACTGGCTTCGTCGTTTTGTTCTGCTTGATTGGTCTCACCTGTGGGAAGACTGTGCACTTTTTAGCCTGCGGTAAGTTTCAACTATTGTATGTTAAACCCTCCAATAAATGCTGATTAAATAGTGCGCTACCGTCAAAGTGTTTTTTGTTCATTAAAAAGCTGTGAAGGAATCTGTTGATTGCCCTCACTTACGCCGTAGTGTTTATGTTACTGTAAAATGTTGATTAAAAAGTAAAACTATCTATATCAGTTTTCCAAAGGTCATAGTAATGTCTCCAAATGTCTCGTTTTGTCCGAAAATCAAATATTCATAGTATCGATATGAAAGCCTAAGGTCCTTACAGATGATTACAGGAAGTTGTTTCCTTTAAAATTATCTTAATACTTTTTTTAGGCTTATTTTCTGTCGGCTGATAATTTATAAATGTTCAGCACTAATTTGCCCCTTTACATATTTGTTTTCATCACATCAAATTCCAAAAATGCTGACACATACAGAAACAACACCCCATATCCTCCATGACATCATCATGGTTGTTATTTCAGATTTAGAAAAGCTTTCTCCAGAGTCACAGAAGATATTGAGTAGTGCTCACAATGACAAGCAAGTTTTAAATAGGATTGGGTCAAATAGTTTTTCAAAAACATAGTGTGTGGTATGAAAACTGAGGCAGTCACTTCAGAGTACTTGAAGATTACATGATCACCTTGGTCCAAATTTCATTTTATACTTTGATGCAAATGTTCAAACACAGTTGTGTTTAATAAGTAATTAAATGGTGGCATTTAAGCATTTTTAAGTCAACATTTTTAAAGTGCCTATTTTATCATGTTTCTCTTCAGACTCTCCTTCTGGAAAACTGGTCACGGTGGACATTAACCCTTGTGATAGTGATCCATGCCAGCTACACAAAGGGCAGTCCTACAGTGTTAATGTGACATTTGTCAGTGGTGAGTGGGCTGTATTTATTTATTTTAATTTATTTGGTGTGTATATATAGTAATAGATTAATTAAACTCTTTATCTCCCTGTCATATTTGATCTGTTGTAGCTGTGGAGAGCCAGACAAGCAAAGCAGTGGTTCATGGTATAATTGCTGGAGTTCCCGTTCCCTTCCCAGTTCCCATTGTAGATGGCTGCAAGTCAGGAATTCAGTGTCCCATCCATAAGCAGCAAACATATCACTATGTGAACACTCTGCCTGTGAAGACCGAGTATCCCTCAGTAAGTACAACGTGTGGTATCATATTTTTCTAATACTATAACCGAAGAACTGTTTCTGCAGCTCTAGCCTGATACAGGACTTGCAGGTCTTTAATGTATTGAATGTCTGTCTATAAATATGCAATATATCTATATATTATGTAATTAGAAGATACTTTTGTAATGTACTAGTAGTAATGAAGAATTCTGAAGTAGAAGCAGCAATACCACAAAAATACTCAGCATAAAAATTCTGCAATAAAAATGCTATATAAAAAATTATTGAAGTATTTCTAGCAAAATGTACTCCTATCAATAGTAGAAGCAGAAAATGACCCCTATTAATATTACTGTTGTCTGTACAGTAAATCATCAGTGTTATCTATACTAATCCATCATATTGCATGAGATAAATTTTTTTTTTGTTTGTTTAAAGTTCATATCAACTAATGTTTCTTACATTAGTCAAGTGTAAGTACCTCAGGTTAGCACAAAAGTAGAGTAATATGATTAAATGTACTGTCTACATATGGTTTTACAATTACTGGTTTCTAGCTGGACATAAGGTGCCAAATGTATTACACTGCTGTTTGTTCTTGGATTTATCATGAACGTTTTCATGTTATGTGACAAAATATTTTGTCTTTAATACTGAGGGTGTTTTGTAAGCTTAGCCTTTTTTCTTTGTTATAATTTGTAGAGTTTTAGGTTTACTCTCTCTCTCTTTCTCCAACATATTTTTGGTTTGTCTGGTTTTAATAAAATTACTACTTTCCTTCTTGCATTTCTAGATAAAGCTGGTTGTGGAGTGGGAACTGAAAGATGACAACGGAAATGACTTGTTCTGTGTCAAGTTCCCAGTTGCGGTTGTGAGCTAAACCTCAGACAAGTGTTAAATAGATATATTTTTAAAAGGGATTCAGCTTTTGGTATGACATAAAAAAATGTAAATGTAAGCTCATCTTTTATTCATTGATTACATTGATTTTTTTTTTTTTAATGATTCTTTCACTTATTTGCAAGACTGCCACACACACACATCTTCTAATCATCTTCGTCTGCTAAAACATATCAATAAATGTCTTTTCTTCATTTGGCATAATGTAAACAGTTCTAATATCTAAAACAATTTTAGATATCATGGATGTGAAATAATGTGGTTACTGCAAATGATGGTGGCCTGACTACATACTACTTCAGTGCAAATGTCTGGTCTTACTGGCTGCTGTGTAGTCAGAAGATGTACATACTGTACTTTTTCATTTACTAAAGCCTTTGTAATATTTCCTACTGAACTTGTTAACAGCCAGTAAAGTAAAGTAAACTCAAATAAATTTAACATGTACCTAAATTTTGCTGTGTGAATCTGATCTGAATAAATGTTGATTAGTCATCCTGAGTCACGTGTTAGAAGCACCATCAGAGCAGTTTCTAGCTTTGTCTGTGTACTTGTCAGACACTTCCCCTAATCATATAATTACCTGTATGATATTGTGTATCCTCCAAAAGCAGAGTAGTGAAAGTATGAATTCTGCATTATTGCAATATACAGTATGTTTGTCATTGCTACTGCTCAGCTTTATATCAGGTGCTAACATTTCTGATAAATTGTTTTAAAATGAGACTTAAATGGAGGAAGAAAAGACAACTGACATACTTGAGATTTTATTGGTCTGAGCAAAGGTTAGCAGCAAGAAAAACAGTATGGATGCGAACAAACAAGTTTTCTTAGATCTCAAAACACTAAAGTGAGATCATAGCCAGGTCACATGTACAGTAAACCAGCAGATCTAAAACTATTAACTGAACAGAAACAAACCAAATGTTGTAATGAAAAGAACACAACAAAAATATATATTTAAACCTCCACAAGCACAGCCTCGACACAAGAAGTTAGAAATTCAAGCTTGATCAATGTGGATAAAATAAGTAAAATTCAAACACAGTTAACGTGATAAATGGCACTGAAAATACTGTCAACTTAATTTGACATCACATTGTTCAAATGAGCTTCAGCTGTTTCTGATCCAGTTATGTTATTTTTGCCCCACAAAAGGAACTAGTTTGGTATACTTAATAGGTGAGAGATTTGGTGTATGCAGGGTGGAGGGGGGTAGATCAATTTGATGAGTACAAAAGTTACTGAAAATCAATGTGCAAAGTTAAACATTTGCAACATGAAAGCTGTAAGTTGTCTTTCCACAGTTAAAGTCAATAGCAGACACCACACAGCCAAGTCCAAGCAGTCACTAAACTTAAGTAACAAGTCATTCAACGAAATTCGGAACAAAGCAAAGCTGTTGGGGCAGAGTATCTGTAATTGTAGTGGTAGCGAGGCCGGTGGATGTCACACAGTAGGTTAGATTATTTTAACAGACTTGGCTCATATCCAAAAGCACACACTTCATTAACCCTTGTTTCAAACATACAACTCCTGCAGCATCTTGGTCCTTTTTATTGTCCATTTTGCTTCAGCCTCTCCAGCCGCTGGAGCAAAGCATTCCCAAAGGCTTCTCTGTAACCCGGACTCAGCGTGTCCAGCAGCGAGTAAACAGTCTCATGATACTGGGTGCTCACATCCTCGTTCACTTGATCAAAGGCGTAGCCCACCACCTGTTTGGGTAGAAGTGAATGATTTATTGTAAAACTCTGCATAGTTTGGAATCTGAAAAATAAAAAAAAAAAGAGTAACAAAACACAAAAAACATCCTCTTACCCTCAGACCTGCCTCTGTGAGCTCCAGACAATACCGATTTCCCTCTCTTGTTTCCACGTTTATGTAAGCCACATCCAACGCGCTATTGAGACTTTGTGACACGTGCATTTCTGCGACGGCAAAAAGTACATCATTGACCACTGCTTCTGCCTCCAATCTCATGTCCTTGACGTCACCGAGCTCAACACAGTCGTCATCGAATGAAGAGACAATGGAATCCTCAGGCTGGCAGTCTATCTCCATCCCCTACGACAAAGAGGGAAATTATTAACTAATTTTACAGTAGATTCTTTTGCTGAACACTAATATGACAGAGTCCTCCATGGCCTTTCAGTAGTCTTTACTTTACTTGGCAGATGCTTTTATCCAAAGCGACTTACAAGGAGAAGACACCAGCAATTACCATTCGGTTTCCGTAAATACTGAGTTACTACAAACTAAGAGCCCTAATAAGGCCTAACTCGTCAAGATAAAGAACATGCTAGGAATTGTTAAGTGCTAGACAATGTTGTGAACATGTGTGTGTGTGTAAGACTCATTTGAAATAAATAAAAGTGAGTTTTTAAATGTTTTTTAAAAGTGGTGATAGTCTCAGCTAGTCAAATGGAGCAGGTCAAGTCATTCCACCAGCCAGGGACAACGAAGGAGAATAGACTCGATTGGGATTGGAGCCCCCGTGAAGAAGGAATTTGTAGTCTCCTCTCATTTGCAGATCTGAGATGGGATGCAGGAGTGTAGCTTACTAATAGCGTGTTGATATAAAAGGGTGCACTTCCATTTACAGCTCTGTAGGCAAGCATCAAGGATTTAAACTCAATGCAAGCAGCTACTGGGAGCCAGTGGAGTCCTGCAGAACTATGTCTGTGTCAGGACAAGCTGCTCTTTACTGTCATGACAACAAGCTACACTTTACAATTGAATGCACCAGCACTTCTGGTATGTGTCATCTACACTGAGAAGGTTGTGCATCAGGTGAATGTGTCATAAACTATAACAACTGGTTGTAAATGCTCAAAACTCAGCATTGTGCTATTAGAAGGGTTGTAACTCAAGTAGACTTTACAGGATACAGTGATTCACGTGGCTGAAAGAGAAGTGAATCACATGCATCTGGCTGTTCTGTTTTTAAAGCAAAGTACTTAGAATATCTAACTTCCTCTTAACCTCTATAAGCCACAGATGCATTCTACAGGAACCTTACCTCATGCTGAACTCAATTTATGCATTTCTTAAAGTTCCTAAACTAAATGCTTCAGGTAAGCCAACATTACACAAGTCATACAGTGACAATGTGGTTTTTCCACCTGAGTATTCAATACAGACTGAAGTGTGAACATATTCCGAGACATCTGCTTCTTTCAAATTGGCTTAGTCCCTACTTGGGTTTGTCATAATTAATCAAGGCACCAAGTCTTCAAAAAGGTCAAAGTGTTCCCAGAGATGAAGACTGATATTGTCACCAGTGAGAGTTGATGGCTGAACACAATGTTGTGGCAAGATGAACTACAGTGTGCGGAACTGCTGGATATAGATCATGTGGCTGAAGCTGTTATTCTGCTGAAACATTATACAAACTAACACCTGTTCCATTTCTAAACATCCACTATATATGCTCCTTTAATTCTCATGAGAACCTATGTTGTCAATTTTGCAATATTTTAATTAGGTCTGTGTAGGACCAGTAATATTTGCAAGATGCTCTCCCAAGACACAGTTCACCAAAAACTCTGCTGACCCCACAGAGTAAAAAATGCAATCAATAATTGAAATACGACTTTTTTCCCAAATCGTGCAGCCCTATTTGGCACTATATAAATAGTCAGAATTGAATTGAATTTTCAGCCCTACTGCAGGTCAAACTGGCTTAAGACACAACTCTTGGCAAAACATTTGGTGGGCTAGACTGAACCCTTAAAGCTGCATTAGGCTAATTGACAAATTAAAAAATAATTGGATTCCTTAGTCTCCTAGTGGTGAAGGAGTTTTTCACCAAAAACATTGCACTAAAATTGTTACTCAATGTAAAGTATCATCAGTAAATTGAATTGTTGTAATTGTAAGTATCTGAAGTAAAAGTCCACTGTCAAAAATGGCCTTTGTGAGCATTATCTTATATATATGTATTATATTACTGGGTTCTTATTATTTTTACTTTATTACTAAAATACTCTGTGATTACAGCTATTGAATACATGCAAAGCAGTAATAATTATAATATTTCCATTGATGTGTAGTGAAGTAGAAGCATAAAGAAGAATTAAACAGAAAATACTCCAGTACTTAGCTACTGTCTTGTCACAGCCAGCTCTGTATTACCGTTGTATTACATGGATACATGTTCATATCCCTCATGTTACATCCTACATCACAGCGACATCTTCAGGACTCTGAGCCTCGCATTTGTACAGCTGAGGCAAAATAAGTCTGTTTACTGTTAGTACACGTATTATAGTTAGTAGTTACGTCATGCAAATGTAACAATGGGACAACATCAGATGGTTAGCCAGACTAGTCTACTTTAACTAGCTTGACTAACGAACATTTGCTACAATTTAGGGTCAATTATGGGATAACTTAGGGGTGGCAGGATAACCCACAGCTCTGCTGGACATAAACATATTTCAGTGTGTTCATGCATGTCAACATGCTTACTACATACAATTAAAAGCTGTAAGCGCATGTTTGATTTGATTATGTTAGAACATTTATTTCTAACCAAACTGCGTTCGTTTTTCTCACCTCCTCGCTGCTTCTGTTTTTCCGGCTTGTGGAAGCTTCCAGCCCACTCTGGGCTCTCTGGAGAAGGTTCGGTTAAATGAGCGCCAGCGACCTAACGCTATATACTAAGATTGAAGTGTTGAATCTCGGGGTTATGGGCAACCAGAGGGAACCGTCACACTAACACACACAGTACTCTGTTTCTACTTTATTTGCTCTGCGTCTAAACAACTATCTAAAAGAAATCCTGGTCCTGTAGGTGTGCCGCGTACCCCACAGTTCCGCCATGTTGTGACGTCACTGTCTAATCCCACCCCCGGAGTGTGTAGGCTCAGTTGGTGCGGAGTCATGAAAGTGTTTGTAAACAACTCAGGCAGAAGGTAAGTTAGGATCTGCAATAATATATCAAACTCTGTTCACTACCTCGTACATCTCGGCATATTGAACTTGTGTGTATATGTAAAGTGTCTTTGTCAGTGTTCGTATTTCGTGTCAGGATAGAAGGCTTGAGAAGTATTGGATTTTAGGTTAGCTAGCAAGCATGCACCGCTACAACCTTAGCCCAACGTTAGCCGGCTAAGCTAGTGACCTGTCACTCTGGTGGTTCACAAGTTAGCTGACGGTGCTAGCCACACATTTGCTAACCGGCTAGCTAGCTTAATGCCTTTGTCTAGCCAGCAGTCAAAGCGCAGCTTCTGCTGCTTGACTACAATGACAGCTCGGTTAAAGTAAACACAGCTAAGGGTACTCTGTAGCATGCTAACAGCTATTTTGAAAGTGCGTTTGACCAATTCATACTTGCAGCAAAGAGGGGACAAATTAGATGTTGTGTGCTGAGAATAACATTGGGCAATTTCTGTTGCGTTAACGTTAATCTATAATGCTGTCATCTCAAACTAACACATTAACGTCAGTAGAGATTGTTGCTGTGTTGAAGATATTTTGTTTCATGGTTCATGTTCTGTCAAGTGTCAGATTACAAACGAGGGCACCCTGTATATGTCTTCCTCTAGGCGCAGCAAACTGGAGTCGGACCAATTCCTACACACATCCCAGAGTGTCAGCGCATCCTCCAAATGGTCCCGTGCCTTGGTTTATGAAGGATGTTTGAACTCACGATTTCTCGATGTCTTTAAGTCGACAGGATGACACGATTGTGACACAATTGATTAATTCATAGCTGTGCTTAGCTGTAGCATTTCGGTTAGATAGCCTCAAGATCCCTTCCATTACCTGTGTACTGTACAACTATTGGGTTTAAGATGCCTTGGCCATTTTCTGAGTCCATCAAAAAGCGGGCCTGCAGATACCTTCTTCATCGGTACCTTGGAAACTTTCTTCAAGAGAAGCTGAGCTTGGAGCAGCTCAGTTTAGATCTCTATCAAGGCACTGGATCACTTGCACAAGTGCCACTGGATAAATGGGTATGTATATGTTCTTTCTATTGCTGCATTTGTTTCAGTAAGTACAAGTGAATGTATTTAATTTAAACACAGACTCTTCATGTGCTAAAAGAAGCTTCAGCATTTCTCCTTGTTTCTCAGTCACTCAATGAGCTCTTAGAGACAGCAGATGCCCCTTTTGAAGTAATCGCAGGGTTCATCCAGACAATATCTCTAACAGTCCCATGGGCAGCTCTACTGCAGGAAAACTGTGCCCTAGAGATCAAGGGCTTGGAGATGGTGCTTAGACCAAGACCAAGAGTGGGTAAGGCCACCACATCACCATATATGTTAAAGATTTTAGACAGATGCAAAAGCATTTAGAAAACATCTTGTTATTCTGTTACAATCAACAAGTTCACAAATATTTTTACTAACAAACAAATTCTATGTTACCTCTGAATGCTTTTGCAGCATCTGGCTCTGAGCCCATGTACTGGTCCAGTTTCATGACGAGCAGCATGCAGCTTGCCAAAGAATGTCTAAGCCAGAAACTCACAGACGATATAGGAGAGACCTTCCAGCCTTTTGAGGGATTGGAAAAGTTTGCAGAAACGATTGAGACTGGTATTGTCTGTTGATCATAACGGAAGGCAATATTTTAATAGGTTTACTTGGCTAGAAGTTCTTAAACTGTGTTATTTTCAATTTCCCTCTTGCAGTTCTGAGAAGAGTCAAGGTGACATTTTTGGACACTGTTCTCAGAGTCGAACACATTCCAGAAAATTCAAAAACTGGAATTGCACTTGAGATAAGAATCAACAAGTAAGTTTAGATAGTCAGTCGGACAACATACTTTTTATAATATTGAAACATTTTCCAGTACAGAAATTTTAAATGAAAGTTTAGTTTTTCTCCCTTAAATCTAAAATGTATAATTGTTCTCAAAGGGAAAGATGTAGATGAGTGGAAGAACACAAGATAGAATTAAGACAAGTATTGGTTTTCACTGTCATACTGTAGGTCCATGTAAAACTAATGGTGCTCTGTGTTTGCTGTTAGGATTGTTTACTGCGATGAAACAGGCGAGGAGAGTTCAAGTGTGAATGTGCATCAGCCAACCACTTTTGCACATAAAAACCTGCAGATGGAAGGCATCACCATATTTTGGGATGAGTTTTCAGATGGGTCTCGAGTTGGATGTAAATCTTCACCCACTCCGACGGTTGGTGCAGAGAATCTTTTTAAGAAGTTGGCATAAAATAGTTGTGTATACAGAGACATTTGTAAATATGTCTTTTTTTAATTTGCAGGAAACTGAGCCAAAGCTCTCCCCAAGTTGGAATCCCAAAATAATATGTGAGCCTCATCCCCAGTTCACAGAGCCTGTATCGTCTACAACAACATTTGAACCTGTGCAGGTTGGAAGCCTCAGTGGTAAAATTGAGTTGTCCCTTACTCTGAAAAACAACTTGGCTATGCCTGGAGCAAAGGTAAATTGCATCCTAATTACATATTAAGATAAAATAAGTGCCTAAATATTTATACCATATTGGAGTAATGCCAATAATTGTTTGGTATGCTATGGCTTTGCTTTTCAGCTGGATGTTGCTGGACATATTGAAACACTGATTATTCTGCTGTCCCCTCGCCAAGTTCATCTTCTTCTGGACTTGTTTGGGGCTTTCTCTGGTGGTGGTGAGCGCCTCTCTGTTGACAGATGATAAACATGGTAAATCACCAAATTAGTAATTCATAAATGGAGTGAGTATCTCTTACACTCTGTGTAAAGGAGCACAGGATTGGACGAAGGATCGAAAGAGTCGACCTATACAGCAAGAGGATGAGTATCGGCTCCATATGGAATTGAACCGCTGTCTGAAGAAGGACACTGGTGTGCCGGGAACAGACCCTGACCTTTTTGAGAGCCAGACCACCAGAACTGTGTCTAGTCGAGGTTGGATTAAAACATCACCTTCTAATGCCACAGTTTCTTATCATCAGATGTCAGAGTTGCATTTATCTAATGAAAACGGTAATTTCTTTGTGCTCTTTTCAAAATCTATCTTAAACACAACCTCTGGTCGGCTTAGATGATGTGTTCTTCTCCATGGCTGACATGGACATGTCTCACAGTTTGTCATCCCTCCCTCCTCTTGGTGAGCCACCCACTGTTGACTTGGACCTGTCACTCAATAGCAACTATTCTGCCTCCCCAGGAGAATCCCCTTCAGGAAACACAACAGTAAGTGTTGAAACACTGACATATTATGTAGGTTCGCTTGTTACCTCACAGTGTTCTGATTACTCAAATTCTGAAAACCTCAGCAATTCAGTACAATGTAAATTTTACACTGACAAAATTTTGAGATATTTACAATTTAGTCATATGTGTTGTCGTTTGAGTGGTGAAAATATTGCAAATTAAATGCTGCTGTCATAATCTGGCATCATATGAGTATTTATGTTTTTAGGCTTTGTGGGATGATTACATGGATGTACCAAGACAAAGAGAGAAGCAGGCAAATGAAACTCCTGCTCATTCACGGGATTCACAATTCCCTCAAAAATTACTGAGGCAGACTTGTAAGTATTGCAATATACAATTATATTTGTACATGCTTTATAAAAAATACCAGTCCCTCTTTAGTCATATTAAGAGAGGGAAAGAATTTGTGTGTTTTAATAAAAAAAAAAATCACATTATTATATCTCCCTGATTAGTTCCTCATTTGTCACTGTAAATGAGGTGAAATCAGTTGGTAAAGTGTTTCATTCAGTGAAACTCTTGACCAGTCATTGTACATGTCATTTTTGTTGGACTATATTTTTTGTTGTTTTATCTCAGCTCATTCATCCAAAACCCACGGTGATGAGTCAAGACCAGAGCTGGTGTTAAGGCTGACATTTAGCAGCCTGGCTGTCTCAGTCCTCCATATCGACCCGCTGCCACCACCAGATGCTGCTCCCAGTCCTCTTGGCCCCATGGCTGCACACTTCTTCAATATGGTGGGCCCAGGCCAGATTTCCCCTGCTGATTTCCTTCAGTCTCGGACAGTGTTTAATCAGGCTTGTCCATATGACCATCTCAGGTGCGCTTTTATTTTCTACTAATTCCTTCAAGGGTGTACTTGTTGTCCAGCTAAACACAGATGCATTATGATTTTGAGTGTGTAAAAATCTGTCTGACCTGGGCTTAAATCTGCAGGTTTGTTGGCCAGGGCCTGAAGATAAGCTATGAGCACTGTCAAGGATCCAGCCTGCGGACTTTTAGCACTGATGTCTCCCTTAACCAGGTGGAGTTTCTGGAGTGTCTGTTCCCTTCTGATGCTATTGTTGGTGGCTCCCAAAGAGGCATTCAGTACACTGAGGTTAGAGTTTCAAGCCTAAACTAAGCACATTTTGCACTGCAAATACAGCCAGTACACCTGAAAGATGCAGCTGGCATGACGTTAAGAGAGGTCCTCACTAGTTTCTCTGTCACACCCCAGCTCCTGACATTTGACACTACAGCCAGTGCTGATGCACCGCTTACCACCTGCCTTCACCTGCTTTACAAACTGGCTGAACGCAGAGGCCCTCAGGTTTGTTAATCCAATATAAAACCACAACACTAACACTTCATAGATGGTTTTCCTGCGTGTTTGGCTGTTATCCACTCACTCAGTTGTTTGCATCCCTGAGCAGGGTGGCCAAGTTCGCCTTAGCACCATTCCAAGGAAAGCTGAGATCCAGGTGGAGTTGGGTCCTATGCGCTCTGAGCTGGATATTAGCATTGTAGACCGTCTCAACTCATTACTACAGCCTCAGAAGCTGGTCACCACGGAGATGATGGCCTCCCACATGTACACATCCTATAATAAACATGTTAGCTTGGTAAGGGCATCCCAGGAACTATCAACTGAACATTAAAATATTTTTTAAAGAAATATCAATAACTCAGGTTTAATAATGTAATGTAACAATAATTTACCACTGTCTCAAACGTGAAGGAGAAGTTGTTGCTCTGCAACACTGTGTATAATCTGTGTATTTGTCTATTTCCACAGCACAAGGCATTTACAGAGGTTTTCCTTGATGACAGCCACACTCCAACCAACTGTCACGTATCGCTGACCATCAGTGCCCCCGTCCTATGCATTGCAGTTCGCTTTCCTATTCCTGACCTTCGCTCAGATCAGGAAAGGGGTCCTTGGTTCAAGAAGTCCCTGCAGAAGGAAATACTCTACCTAGATCTGGAAGATCTGGAAGTGAAGATGGAGTTCATGGGTGGCAGTTCTCCTGACCAAACGAAGATGGAGCTCACTTTTAGGGAGCTTACTGGTATGTGATCCTAGAAAAATTGAAACATTGAATAATGTTTTTTTTTCACTGCATCTTTTTAACTGCTTTAAATTTTCTCTCAACTTCAACAGGGAAATTCCAGGAGGAACCAGATCAGCCAGCTGCCCGGTTCTTCAGAGTGTCCAACACCATGGATGGAGACATGACAACATCTGAGAGTGTAAAGTTTGACTGGCCAAGGTAGGTTTAGCTAATCAACCTCAAACTGCTCTTTCCACTCAGGCTTATCTCTTGATGATGTTACATCTCTGAGCAGGGTCGTTCTGAAGATGAACCCTACTGCAGTCCACTCGATCCTTGAGAGAGTGACGACAGAAGATGATGAGGGGGCTGAGGAGCATTCTCTTGAAGAAGAAGAGGAGGAAGGGGCTGCTCATTCACTGAAGGATGTGTGTGACTTTGGGAAACCAGAGCCATCACCTTTTTCCTCACGTAGGGTTATGTATGAGAATGAAGAGGTGAGTTGACTAAACATCTATAGCCATCAAACATGTTAAATTATAGTGTTATGGTGACACGTTTTTCCATTAAAACATAAAGTAAATGAGGTGGAGAGAGTGGGAACTACAAAATGTATTGGCTGCTAGTTTTCTTTCTTTATACAACTTGTAAAATTCAAACTCCGCCCAAACAACATGTTAGTAAGACGTTACCATCCATTACTATATATTTACTATTAGGAAAAAAAATAATTTGTTGTCATTTGATGTACAGTCTTTAGTACACTATAAGAAAGGTTACAGCACACATTTTGTTTGGATACAATGAAAAGTTATAGTTGGTAGTTTTGATGATGGCTGAATACATTTGCATTCAGGAGTGTGGGTTTCCTATGAGTCACGTATTAAAATGAATGAAAGATGCATCATGCAAATTGCAACATAAGCACTGATTTTCATACCTAACCTGTTGACAGAGCAGGTGGTGATAAGGTTTTTAATCATGTTTTATTTCTTTTTTATTCCAGATGGTCATTCCCGGTGATGTTGCTGAGATGACGGAGTTCCAGGAAAAAAACATGAACAACTCTCGCTTCATCCTTGAGTTGTGTTTCCCAAATGTGCAATTATCTCTCCCCAGCAAGGCATTTTATGAGAAACTGCATAACAGGTGCATAAATAGTAGAATCAGCAGCATAATGTTCACCACAGCACTTCCAGACTCGTTCATACCTGTTACACATGCTCAGTGTGACTTTCTTCCTATGTCTTCTGTATCTCAAATACATATTTCTGATATTTTAGGATAAACAATGACCTGCTGCTGTGGGAGCCCACTGCTCCATCACCAGTGGAAACAGTGGAGAGTATGCCATATGGAATTGGACTGTCTGTTGCCAGTCAGTTGATCAACACTTACTCCAAGGACAGCTTCAGCCAGTTCCGCTCTACCTGCCCTGAAGGTGAGGCACCAAAAAACATTCTCTATGATTTTACATTGAGCCAACAAACACTTGAAAGTGTTGTAGAAATGTGAAATAATGTATAAACCATCAGCAGCTTTTTATAGACATTCTTTGTGTGCTTGCAGAGGAGACCAGTGGCTCAGAGGAAGAGAACATGCACTATTACTGTCCGTCCTCTGACCTTGGCCACAGATCCCGCAAGAAGAAAAAGCCCAAAACCCAAAGCAAGACCTCCCAGAGCCTGTTCTCTGTTATCCTCAGTGTCAATCATGGCCTGGTGGCAATTCAAACAAACGCTAATGTAACCTCACATTCTTATTGATATCACTTTCTGGCTTCACCATTTTATTCAGAAGCTGTTAACGGTTTGAAAAGTGGGGTTGAAAAGTGGGGTTGAGCTTCCATCTTTTTTTTACAGAAGGAAGATAAAACTATACTGAAAAACAAACACGGCGAGTTCTGGGTGGAGGTGAAAAATGCTGTGTTGTTCAGTGTAACACAGTATGAAGGCTACAAGGACCAACACTATATCTGTTTCCACACCAGCAGCATTTGCATGTATCACGAAGGTAAACCAACTGCATATATATAGTGAGAGTGAGAGTACTACTACACAACTAAACTATGTCTAGTGTACATTACTGTTATTGTTGCTTGTTGACATCTCACTCTGTTAATCTTCCCAGGACTTGTAGACGGAGGCACCCCTGTTTCAGATATCAAGTTGCCATGCAGGACACATCCCCACTGGCTAGAGCCTACTATTTATCAGTCGGAGACATCTCCTGAGAGATCCTCAACACCTTCAGAGAGTATTGGCCTGGAGACCCGCAGCATGGTCTCTGTTGCTGTCAAAATCTCATCACAGAATGCGGAACGCAATGTCAAGGTAGAGTATTAGCGTAAATCACTGACAAGTAGAAGCCTTCTGCTTCTTTTCTCAATTATATTATATGAAACTGTTGAACTGTCAAGACCCCATTCTTAGACCTTACTGCAGTGGTCCCTTTTTTGTTTCATATGTTGCATAGGTCAGTGAGTTGTGAGCAGTTTCACCATCTAAGACAGTCTGGTTAAAGTCTCAGCCTCATCAAACTCTTTCATACCTACATTTGCCCTGTAAAGGGGGCCAATGCCAATGTGAATGATTTAATTAGATATCATATTTAGTCGGGTGTTAACCTTGACATTGCTTTGCTGTATCTATTTCAGTATCTGTTTTATTGGTTTTTCTGCTAACTCCATTTTTATGTGTCTATTTACGCAGGAATTTCTGGTTGCTGTTGGAGTGAGAGGTGCCACACTCCAGCACAGAGTGGTCCCTCCCAGCCTGGGCTGGTATGACCAGGTAAGGCAAACTGGAGTTTACAAGTCTTAGAAATTTCTTTAATTTACTTATCTTCATATACTATGTTGGGAGAAGATTTGAAAGAGAGGATTTGGAAAAAAAAAGTTATCTAATCTTACTGTAACTTACTAACTTTCTGCACAACAGATTGTCGATTTTCTGAATGTTTGTGATGAGCCTGTGTTGGGTTACTCCCCTCCTACATCTGTCACCACCCTACATCTACATCTATGGAGCTGCTCTCTAGATTACAGGTAAATAAATCCAATCTCATCAAAGTAATTATTTGTCATCTTTGAATTTATTCTAATGTGGAATGTGTTTTCTCTTGACAGACCCCTTTACCTTCCACTCAGATCACTTTTGATTGTAGAGACTTTCAGCATCTCCAGCAGCGTCTCTTTGGACCACTCTTCTTCAACTCTCAGGTATTAAGATTACAGTTTTTGTTGCTGATACAATTTTATAAATTTAGTTTCAGCAGACTCAAATTTGCATTTACTAAGTCAAATATGATGTTTTCAGGATCATTTTGGATGAAGCTGCACTGTTTCTCTCAGACAAGAGTAATGCAGTTTCTGTTAATCTAGCACGTGGTAAGTTGACTTGAGTTGGCTTGAAATGTTCAATATGTAGCTTTGACTAATGTTTGCTTTGGGGTTTTTTTCCAAAGACTATGTCCAAGTGGTAGATATGGGAACATTGGAGCTGAGGATTACAGCAGTGAAACCTGGATTGGATGGAAAATTAGTAAGCCTCCTGTATTTCTAAATGAAATTAAAAATTTTAGACTTTTTCTGTCACAAACAAGGTTCCCGCATTTCTACATGCTTTTTTGTTGTCTGTTGGGTTATAGTCGGAGCCCAGATTTGAACTGCGCTGTTCCAGTGACGTCATTCACATCAGAACGTGTTCTGACTCTTGTGCCGCCCTCATGAATCTTATTCAGTATGTCGCCAGCTATGGAGACTTACTGCCCCCTGCAGAACTGGAGGCCAAGCACAGCAGCACTACACAAAGAAGCAAGGTTACCAGTGACACCATTCATGAGCCAATATTATGTACTGTAGTCACATTGTAATGTCACATGCTTAGTGTAAATGGGTTTTTTTTTTGGACAGGTGGACTTTCCTAACAGACCCACATCTCAGACTCTGGTACTTGCTGAGACTGAGCAGCAGATGTTGCAGGATCTTATGAGTGAAGCTATGGAGGAGATTGATGGACAGCATGCACCAGGCCCACAGGAGAATGGTGAGGACTTTGTGCACTAAGAATGAGCGCCATGAATTATGTAGCGTTCATTAACAAGATTTCACACATCCACAGGTGCACATGAGGAGCGGAATCATGACCATGACCCGCCTCGCTCAGATCTATTCCTATTCCCAGATGAAAGCGGGAATTTTAACCAAGATTCAAGCCCCACTTATCCCATGCTTCACTCTCCTCTCATCACTCCTGTCCCTAGCCTGGCCCAGGAGACGGATGACTTTTGTATCCTGGAAACACCTGGTTCCAGAGGAGAGGTTAGGTTATGTGTATGCTCATTTAGATGTTTATGGGTTTGTAACACAAAAGCTATTTCTGCAAAACCTGTGTTTTTTCACATGTTTCAGGATCGTGATCAGGAGCCAGTGGTAAAGCAGCTTACCTCAGACCCAGTGGAAATCAAAGATAATCACTTCAGTCAACCGCTCGAGGGGAGTGATTCCAGTCGTGGAGCCATGAACTTTCCCATCCCAGAGGTGCGCTACCTCATCAAGGAGATCTCTGTCATCTGGCATCTTTATGGTGGGAAAGACTTTGGGAGTGCACCTTTGACAGCCTCTCCTGCCAGGAGTCGAGGGTGAGCCATGAACTGTTTATCTATCTACACAACATTTGAATATGCTCAGAGGGATTCAGATTATTTATCTTTGTCCCCTGCTTTGCAGGTGTACACCTCATAGCTCCCCCTCTCAAACTCCAATCAGACAGGCCAAAGCTTCTGGAAGGGCAGGAGGTGGAAAAGGAAGGAACCCTGATGTCCTGATGGAAATCCAACTCAGCAAGGCAAAGTTACTTTTCACTTTATGATACACTGAATCAGATTGCCTTGGGTAATTTCTTCACTGTTGACCACGTTTTCTATCACATTAGGTGAGATTTCAGCATGAAGTGTACCCACAGTTCCAGCTGGCTTCTGCATCAGCAGTAGATCAACCAGTTTCCCGGCAGGTGTTTGTTGTGCAGGACTTGGAGATTCGCGACAGACTGGCTACATCACAGATGAACAAGTTTCTTTACTTGTACTCTAGCAAAGAAATGCCCCGGAAAGCCCATTCTAACATGGTGAGAACACAACACACCCATAATAATGTATATGTAATGTAAGTAAAGTTAAGTAAGTCTTAGCCTGGTGTCAATATTTATGTGCCTTTGCCTTAGTTGACAGTTAAGGCATTGCACATGTGTCCAGAGTCGGGCCAGGCTCCTCAGGAGTGCTGTTTACGTGTTTCCCTGATGCCACTTCGCCTCAATATTGATCAGGTAAAAGACTAAGATGCAGATGGTTCAAGATGTGTCAAACACAGCATCTTCAGTAACAACAAGTTACAGTCATGTTTTCTGTTTGAAGGATGCACTGTTCTTCCTGAAGGACTTCTTTACTAGTCTTACTACTGAAGTTGAGTTTTTCTCACCACCTGTTCAAGAAGGTAAAACTGAATATTCACACAAACATCACAGTGTACGTTGTTAGCATGACTTTCAGCTATTAGCTGCTGATAATATTTTGTTCTGTAGCAGTCTGTGTGTCCACAAAGAAAGCGGCTGCCCCAGAGATTTCCTGCAGCTTCTCAAAGCACGCTGGCAGCAGCCAGGACCTGGCCCCAATTATCTCAGTGCCAGCTCAGAGACGTCTGAGCCACAATGGTTTCACTACAACTGGCGGGGAGGAAATGAATGACAGTGAAGCTGCTGCTCCTTCATTCACAGACCAGCCCATTTTTTTTAGGTCAGTATAAAATAACTAAACACCCCTTTGTAGAAATGAATTGCTTTTCTGTGTGTGGTAACATCTTCTTTTTCCTAACAGGGAGTTTCGATTTACTTCTGAGGTTCCCATTCGCTTAGATTACCATGGGAAACATGTGTCAATGGAACAGGTACATGGCCTAAGAGCACTTTGCATCATTTCCACATTATGTTATTGGTGCTTTATGGATGACTTCATGTTTGACTTTGTTTCAGGGGACATTTGCAGGGATCATTATTGGGTTAACACAGCTGAATTGTTCAGAGCTAAAACTAAGGAGGTTGTGCTATAGACAAGGGTATGTTTGTCTCAGTTCTATATCTGATGCCGTTGTGTTATTCTTTACAAATTTCTTTCACATACCACAACACATAACATATGTATAAAGTGTGTTCACTGCTCACGAAATACATTTTCCTCAATATTCTAATACTTGTCTGTACTTCAGATTATTAGGCGTGGATAAACTGTTTTCCTATGCAATAAATGAGTGGCTCAATGACATAAAGAAGAACCAGCTTCCAGGTCTACTGGGTGGAGTGGGACCTATTCACTCTCTGGTGCAGTTGGGTGAGGACGTGTTATAAACCTGTCGCAGGCTTTTTTGTGTGTACTGTATTAGTAGTTCATAATGCCAATTTATAGGTGTTAGATAGGTTATGTAGATTTTTTTTTTTTTTTTTTAAATAAAACTGGTACTGTAAGGAGATTTAGCTGGTACTGCTAAGCTATGTCCTTGGACAGCATGTAATAACTGTACCATATACAGTATGTGAGCTCACTATGTCTCTCAGGTGGTATGTTTTCCTTTTCTAAAGATGAATATTTTGTTCAGTTCAGGGATTCAGAGACTTGGTCTGGCTCCCTATTGAGCAGTACAGGAAGGATGGCCGGATAGTGCGTGGGTTTCAGCGCGGCACAGCCTCTTTTGGAACTTCTACTGCTATGGCTGCTCTGGAACTCACCAATAGGATGGTGCGGACTATACAGGTAAATCTGGCAAACTTCATTAGTCCTTCATTAGTTCATTAGTCTTTATTCAATATTAATTCCTAAGTGAAGCATACCTACTTGGTGTCCACAAACATCAGTATAATGTGTAATATAATGACCATTTGTTATTATCTGTATTTGGGCCTTATTTGCTGTAAATATTCCTGATGTTTAACCTTGCATATGGTATGTCTGTAATTTTTAGGCTGCGGCTGAGACAGCCTATGACATGGTGTCTCCAGTCCCTGATGAGAGAGACACAAAGAGGATAAAACGGTACTCCCATTATGGCCTCGCTCATCAACCTGTTGACCTGAGGGAGGGTGTAGCCAAAGCTTATACTGTGGTAAAAGAGGTAAACAAACTGATGCTTAAATTAATATGCTCCACTGCAGTGACATTAATGGGAAGAAACTCTGTCTTCAATGAATGGTCTTTCTGTCTGTAGGGGATCACAGATACTGCACTGACCATCTATGACACGGCCACCCGGGAGCATGAACAGCGTGGGATGACGGGAGCAGTGGGTGGAGTTCTCCGCCAGCTACCTCCAGCAGTAGTCAAGCCACTCATTATGGCCACTGAAGCCACCTCTAATGTCTTGGGTGGAATGAGGAATCAGATTCACCCTGATGCTCGTCAGGAAGAGTCACAGAAATGGAGGCAGGGTGAGGATTAATTTTCCCCTGCCTTACACCAACTGAAACAGCGATAAATGTGTTGCAAACTTTTCAGAGCAGACGAACATCTCAGAGGTGTATTACAGACCTGATGTAAATAGAATAGTCTTCATTTCAGCTACTGTGATTCAGCTTGTATCACTGGTTCCCTCACGGTGCCTTCATAGTTATTAGCACTGTCCAAATGTGTGTTTAGTCAAAGGGATGTGTCGAGGATGGCGAGTTAATGAGCCGCATAATGTTTTTATGTGGATTGTGTTGTAGAATTTTAAATATAAATTCATTACAATGAACAAATAGGCTGTTGTTTCATGAGGCGCAAACATTTGCTTCAAACAACTTTGTTTACAAGTTGTGTGGTTATATTCTCCTATCCCACTTGATGTCCACAAACACAAAAAATATAGGTGATGGTAATGACCCCTAATTTATATAATGTACTGTATTTGGGCCATGTTATTTACTGTATATATTCCTAATGTGTAACATTTCATGCAAATATAAAATAACAAGTATCTAAACTGATTGTGTTACTGCTGTGTAAGGTTCTGTAATCAGCACTTTTAAGTGACTTGAAAGGTTACTGCACAAATGAATGATAGATGGGAAATTGACCTAAATTTGTTATCAAGGTTTCATCATTTTATTTTGAACTGTTATCAGTGTTGTGTAATTATCGCAAAAGCTGCTATCTTTAAAAGGCTGCTTTTTACTTTTTGTTTTAGTCAGTCTGCCAGTCACATTTTCAAATTGTGGGTACAGAATTGTAGGAGGAACTACAACTACTAAAGATCTTCATGCAAAGTCTTAACATCCTACTCAACTGATTTAGCCTAAGTGTATATTTAAAGACTGTATTTGTGTCATATGTTGTTACAGATATTTGATTTGCACATTTTCTTGTTTATGTGAGGAGTAGTATTTGTTGTACATAGGTGTACAGTTGATTCTTGAATTTGTATGAAAAGCATGAAAGGGAAATAAAAAAGGCTAAATTCACCGTAAAGGATGGAGTTTGGTTGAGTGTAGTTTTTTCATAATGTGAATGTAAGTTTTGTAGGAAATCCTAAATGTCTAAATAGTCACAGCCACTTATATGGGAGATAGTCCTTTTGGAGGTGTTTATAGTTTTGTTTTTGATGAATCAAAAACATTAGCCTATTGTGATTCGCAGCAGTTTTGTTAATTCTGTACAAGACGCAGCGTTTTAGTGACTGCTTTTATTTTGAAATACGTCACCCGTCGAATCGGAAGTTGTTCATGTTGGCATGGCAACGGCAGGACGAGACCTTTTTCTTTTACCAGATTGTAAAGCTTGTTAGTTTCCACTTTCTGCACATGCTGCCGCACATAACCCGTTAAGGAGATGGTCGATGTAGTTTCTGATTTGAGCAGTTTGTCTTTTGAGACTGGACTAACTGAGGATGAGAAAAAGTTACTTTACCTTCGTGCGCGCTCCGCTGGACTGACATTTGGCGGATGCGCGCACGCAGTTTACTTGTGCAATCTCGTCCACTCACTGAGGTAATTCATCTGTGTTTCTGCTTCTCATGAGTACGATAGCTTTTAGCACAATTTGCAGTAGTGTTTCAAACGGTTGTGATTATATGGTTACATTAGACGTGTCATCAAAGGGCACACTGCAGACACACACACACTGGCAGTAGGGGAAGACAGCGACCTCTGTGTCGGGATAGTCGGGATGGGTCACTTGGGAAAACAGTTGCTCCTCTCCATCCTGGAAATGACTCCCATCCAACCATCACACATTAAAGTCTCCACTAGAAGACCAGAATCTGCAGGTACAAAATAACACGAGCACGTTTGGCTTGAGTTTGTGCACTTTTACTATCTCTGCTAATATGTTTTTTATGTCATATGTTCAAACATTAGTGTGCTCACATTAATGAATCAACTTCATTTGAAAGTTATGATATAAATCAAGGTAGTCATGAATGAACTGCTTTTATTAATTAACCAAAATTGCACCCTGAGCTCACTTCCTTGCACATGGAAAACGTGATATTTATGTACTATGTGTCTCTTTGCTTTTGTGTTTGAGTGGGATTTGTGCAGACAGAGGTTGAATGTTTCTTTGACAATCGCAGACTGGCAGCATGTGCAGACGTGCTGTTCCTCTGCTGTCTGCCCTCTCACCTCCCCAAAGTCTGCGCTGATCTCCGCACTTCTCTGTCAAAACACTGTCTTGTGTACAGCTTCATCTCTGCTGTGCCTGTCACCAGGTACTGCTGCACTCATACTCACATGTAGCTGATCATTTAGATTTTCAGTGAATTAATGCCTCTTTTCCTCTGTTTCTCTTTCAGGTTGACTGAACTTCTTGGCCACAACTTCATTCTAAAACCACAGTACAACTTTGTGGCCTGTGACACTGCAGATGTGTGGCTGTCCTGCTCTCATTGGACCACAGCCTTGAGGGATCCTTTGCTGATAGAGGCCTCATGTCCTCTTACAATGAGCGGTAATGACGTTTCATTATTGCAAAAATCCAACTTGATATTTGAAATTTAGTGCAGTGATTCACTGTTACTGTATTTATATTAACCAAGCTGTTAAGCTAAATTGTGACTCCATTATAAAGGTGGAATTTCTCTGGGTCTGAACTGGGTGTGTGCAGTGTTGTACAGCCTGCTAAACATCTGCACCTCTGCCGATCTGGGGTCCAGTGATGCCTTGTCTCTGATCAACAGCTTCTTCAAAGAGAAATGGAAACACGACTTGAATTTAAATGCTCAGCATTTCATCAGTCCATCATCTGCGTCTTCACTTCTTACAGAGGAGTGAGTGGCTCTCGTACATCTCAATAATACTTACAGTTATGTCATATTTAACCCAGTCTTGTTAGTCCTCCCCAGAGGGTGAAATTTAAGTGTTTGCCTCATGGATAAAGCAGTTACTTTCAAGCAGCATCACATGAGAGAAAATATTTTAAAAAGCTGCTAAATGAGGAAAGATTAAAGGAAAATGAACAAAGCACTAATTAAAATTATTGCTATGCTTTGATTTTTTTTCCCTTAAAGGCCTTTTCCCTGGATTTCTCTCACTGATGCCCAAACCAAGGAGCCTCCACTGCTGCGCTTTCTATCAAGCAATACATCAGCACAACAGTGCATCTCTGCAGCATACAAATCACTGCTGGGCACACCAGTAAAAAAAACAGTCACATCCAAATGTAAAACTTAGGTACGACACTCCAAGTTTGAGTTTGAACTTTATATTACACATATAGTTTTGTAATACTGTATATGGAGAAATACATTTCAATAAACAGGAGTGAAGAGTGTATTTTGTGATACTAGCATATGTTTTTTATACCTAATTTGTGTGGTAAATAGGTGAATTTTATGATGCACAAAAGCAAAATTTGTGGATACATTATTATTATTAATTATATTATTGCATGACGCAAATGCAGAATAAATTAAATGTGTATAAGTTCCACAACAAGACACATTTCCACATATTCACAAACTAGAAAAAAACTGAGGAGAGATACAAACACTTCTATGAGTGTGCTGTAAAGTATTTGTGTTAAGTGTGTAACTATTTAGCAGTAGACATCTTCTGAGCAGCTGTGGTAACACTTCGGTAGATTAATCATTTCAGATTCGACGATTTTCGTCAACTCTCGAGAAAACACGGAAGTCTTAAAAATTTCAGGTCTGTTTTTTCCTGTCAAGCACCAGCAGCACTGTGGAGACATCGGTCACATGACTGCGGGCAAATGGAGGCGTATTTCCTGACGGCCCGTGTTGGATTAAAGTAAAACGATTTATCAGATTATCAGCGTTACATCGTGGTAAGATACGGTTGTGTCCAGTCTGTCCGAAGCTTCGGCTCCAGTTTTAATGGTTTCTAGACGGCTAATGCGGGCTAACTAGCTAGCCAGAAGCAGGCTAATGTCAGTTTACCAAGATGGAGCTAGTTAATGGGGGCAGAAGCTAACGTTAGCATTAATTTAAACAGTTTGTTTCTACACATTTAGCCACTTATTTATAAATGTTTGCTGTGGCTAACGTGGCCCGTTATTGTCACAGACTAATTCGTCTAGTTTTTCTAGCCTATGTTAGAAAGCTAGTTTCATCTCTCTCCCCCCCTGTGGTTACAAGGGGCGGGGTTTCATCTTTGTCAGCCACGCAGACTGGAGTGTTTGTCTTGATTTTACAGCCATGGAGAGATTAGAGGCTACATCAGAGCTCCACTCACGGCTGTCATCCCTTTCCTTCTCGTCCTTTCCCGGAATAACATCGAAAGAGTGCGACAACAGACCGCTGGACAGGTAACCTGTTGCTGTATAAAGTCTTTCTCGTAGGGATACGTACTGCTGGTTATTGCATCCTAAAGTTATTACAGTATAACTCTTGTACTGTAATTGCTGCTGTTATTCTGTCATCACTTCAGGCTCCAGAATACAGACCTTTCACAGAACTTTAACGAATCCAAAACCAGCATGGATGAAACCAAGGATTCAGGGCAGAATTCAGAGGTATTTTTTAGTATTTAACATTTGTTTTATAAGCTGTCACTGCATAAACAGGAAAGTACAGTCTAATATAATTTCTTTGAAATAACATGTCTTACGTGTGTATTCTGAGGGTAACAATGAGGCCCCTGCTGAGCCAGCCCTGGGGGAAGGAGGCGAAGAGAACAACAGCGCTGGGAGCTGTCATCTCTCCGCTGAGATGAAAGGTGAGGGTCTGCTGAGTGTTCCACCATGACCGCTGCTTTCATCTAGAGGTTTAATAAATCTGGTACATAAGCTCTAAAGAGAAACACTAGATCTAGAAGTGTACACTTTCTTTAAGCTACATCAGTCAGAGAGTTACTACTATGCTACATGTGGTCACACTGCCTTTTCATCCCGCTTATATGCAGCCCAGATGCCACCCTTGAAACCTCCAACAACATGGACATCTGCTGAGCTGAAGGAGCTGAAGGCAAAGCTTCGAACGGAGAAGGACAGTGTGGTGACAGTGTACCGAGGCGACATCATGACCGTCAATGTTCCCACTGTCCCCGAGGCAAAAAAAGTGTGCTGGGAGTTTGCCACAGACGGTTATGACATTGGCTTCGGCATATATTTTGACTGGACGCCTGTCACGAACCGTTCTATCACCGTGCACATCAGCGAATCAAGTGATGACGAAGATGAAGAGGAGGAGCTGGAAGGTTAGTGTTTGCAAATTTAAAGTAGCTCATACTATTTAAAACATTTGTACTGGATGACATATGTCAGTAAATCTGTATCTGTAAAATAAACCATAAATGTGTTTTGGAATCTGAGGCTTTTTTTATGTGATTTGTGTTGCAGCACCTGTCACTAATGGTGATGTTGAGAAGGGCTCCAAAGCACAATCCAACTCAAACTTGGCTGAAATCTTACCTGTATATCGCCAGGACAGCCACTTGTCCGTCCATGGAGGGAGTCATGATTTCCCAGGTGAAGGCACTTACCTGCTGAAGTTTGACAACTCCTACTCACTATGGCGAAATAAAACTCTTTACTATAGGGTTTATTACAGTGCCTGAGATTGCAATTTATTGCTTTTGAATGTATAATTTACATGAGAATATTCCTCTTAAGAACTATTTTTGATTCCATACTTTGAAAAGAGTGAAGTTATGATATAAAAGATTAATTCTAGGCATATCTATTTTTATCACTATCAGCTTGTGTTGCCACATGTTGAATTTACGTTTACTGTCAAGTTTTGAATGCGACACTAGCTCCATTGTCTTATAACTATTTGAAGAAGCCTTGCGTATGTGCCATGTTCCCATGTATACGCTGTGCGGTTTGGTCAAGTGCCCGTCATAAAACATAAATTGTCTTTCGCTGTAACATTTCTATGGTAGCAGTAATCAGGGAACACCTGCACAGAATTTATTTCACCAGGCAGGAGCTTAATCAGCAGTGCTTTGAGTCTTTTGTTGTGTGTGTGTGTGTGTACGTTTGCACAGTGTTTGTTTGTCATTTTTTTGCTGCATTGTTGCTGTACTTATATCTTCTGCTTTGTAGTGTAAGTTATTCTCTTTTTAATTGTGTTGAGTCAAACCATGTGATAATGGAGAATATAATTTTAAAATACCAACCGTGCAAAGACGTGTCTGCAGTCATAGTAGTGTGTGGGTAAAATATATGTGTTGAATGTACTGAATCAAGTGGTGACTGTTTTCCGGAGTGTGCTTTTTATGACATAAATAAAAGGCATCTCTTATCACATGAAGCTGTTATCATGTAATATAGATTCAATATTTACATTTGCTGCAACCCCCGTTTTAATTTGCTGTTTCAGAAGTAGGGAGCAGTTGTAATGTTTCATCTAAATGTGTTTTGTGCAGAGTCTATATAAGTGAAGGTCACTGTGTTTTTTAATATCTCAGTGTGTCAGACTTACTTGCTCCACTTGTTTCTAAAATCGATGCTTCTGCCATATTCACACATGAGCATGTTTCCAAAGATGTCGCAGATCTG
>JAUBNQ010000004.1:11052547-11070901 GCA_032353495.1 Ctenopoma kingsleyae | reverse complement strand
TTGCTCCACTTGTTTCTAAAATCGATGCTTCTGCCATATTCACACATGAGCATGTTTCCAAAGATGTCGCAGATCTGGCTGCTAATGTCTTGTACACTATAAAGCAACTGGTTTAAAGCTTCCCATGTTTGCTGTACTGTACCATTACTGTAAGTTATGGTGATATTTGTTTTCTGAAATTTATATTGCAAAATAAAGAGATCATTGTGTAATTTTCTTTGTGATTAATTTGATTAGATCAGTCCTAAAAAAAAACAAAAACAAAGTGAACAGCTGTGTTCAGTAGTCTTCTGCACAGGAGCTCCATGTTGCTCCATGATTAACTTGAAAAATGTCATTAAGAGTGATGGTGTGTGTACTCTGACTGCAAATCCAGAATTAGAAAGCGCTTCAGGATGGTCCCTTGTGTTTTCATTAAATTGTGACATTAGGGGATTGATGTAATTGTTACAGCGCTGCTGATGAAACCAGGTTTTATTTTCAGCTCTCCTCAAAGGCCAGAGTCCAGAGTTACATGTAGTGTCACTCATGTTCTACTGGATTTCTAAAAAGCAGTAGGACAGAATTTCTTAAATAGTTTCAAAGTAATGCTGCTCAAACTATGTTTTAGCAGTAATGTTAGGTGTGAATAATGGTGATGTCTAGTACATATTTCATGTATAATTTATTTTTTATGTTCCTGTGGTGCTAATTAAACTCTAAAGCAAATCTATATGCCCAACCCCTTCACATAGGGGGTACAATATAATGACACAAAACACCACCCTTACTATGAAGCTTACAAAATGTAGCAAACCATCAAAAAAATGCCAGAAATATTAATGAACTTTTAATGAAATGATCAGAAGCTTTATATGTTTATCATAGCGTTCAATCGGTGTATAGGATAAATTAATATATTTTAATCTTTCATCAACATTTCATTGTGATCTGTGGTTTCCTGATAGAAATGAAAGGCTCAGAGAAAAGCTACATAATAAACAATTAAAATAAATTAAGTACAATAAACTTTTACATAATAAACTAACTTTTGGTAATTCCATATTTCCACTCCAATGGTTTACACGGGTTGAGGAAGACATTAATCAAAGAAATATCCATAAAAGGAGAGTGCGTCAGGGATTTTTTTAAATTTCTATTTATTTATTTTTTGCTTTTAAGAAACTCCAGTGTACATAAAACAAGAGCTGTTCGGTAATATTTAATTTTAAGCAAATGTTTAAATTGAGGCTGTGCGCGCGTTTAAAGCCTGTTGACTAATTAATTGACTGCATCACAGGTGTGCGTTTTCACAGCGGCCTCGAGGTCGACTTAGCCAATCAGAAGCGCGCTTTGGAGCCCCACGTTGCACCTGTTATTAACGTTAGGAGGGATTTTGTGTCTTGAGGAGTCGAATGTAAACCTGAGACAATATGGGAAGCCTGAATTTTTACGTGCTGTGGTCCCTGTGTGACGCCCCTCGTCAGTTCTTCAGGTATGACTTTCTTAAAAACCCACACGCAGCAGTTTTATCAAAACACGCTGATTGAGTTTTTGCTCCGCAGCAAGTCTAACCGAAGGTGTTTCCAAGTGCACATCCCGCTGCCTCTCCCTAAACAGCTGGTCATCTTTGGTCTCGGAGAGTGGAAGTGCAGTGAGACAACTATTTCAGTCGAGGTTCTGGTTAGTGCGGAGGTACAGCCCCAGAAAATTGGGACTCTGACCTGTCAGACAAGGTATGTGGAGGAAAGATATTGGGTAAATAAAAATGAAAACTCTAAGTGTAAATTGGTGAACTGTGACGTTCAGGTGCCTGATCTGGGAGGGTGACTGGAACAGTGATATTGTCACGGAGGCAGCAGACAGGGGCAGGAGAGGAGTTTATGGCAAGATTGTGCTCACAGTGTGTGGAGAGGTATTACGTTTTCAGCACACAAATGTTAATGTTTAGCATAAGGAAAACTTCCTTAAGTAAAAAATGTACCACATTTTGTATTAGTACTATGGTTTATTTATTCCCATTTATATAATTAGTCTATGTACCCTTTCACTGCTGTGTTTGTCCCAAGCCACAGGATAAATTTAGCCTTTTCAGCAGCACTCCTCTGCTTCAAAAGAAATGTCTGTTCCCAGAGCAGCACAACACAACAGATCTCTCCAGCACGTTACATCAAAGCGCTGAAGATGAAATGGTGAGACAGATGAGGTTAAATTGTTCTTTAGCATTCTCCACTGTAGTTTTGAGGCATTGTAGATGTTCAATTAATACAATTCTTTGCAGATGACTCCCAACTCCTCACACCTCGGTGAGAGTGTTTGCTATGCTGAGAGCCAGGCCAATAAAATTTACATCAGTGATTCGACTGTGGCAAATAAATCACAAGTTTGGCCTATGGTAACACTCATGCTTAAGAGTAGACGAATGCTTGCATGCAAGGTATGTTAACTTATTCTTATTCGTTATGTGCTTTGTGCTTCTAAAAGATTAAAGCTCCCAGACGTACGCTCATAAGTAAGAGAGGCCACCTGACATGGAGCTCTGAGGACATGGACAGTCTCACTGAGGAGATAGATCAGGCTTCAACACCCAAGAAAAAGAGACTGTTGAGGTTGAACAGCCAAGAAGAAATGATAGTGCAGATAAAGAATGAAAACAGAGAAGGTCAGGAACAAAAAGCACTGTAACCACTGTGGTCACGTCTGAGTGCACAAAATGGGTTTGACAATGATCTTGTTTACTTTCAGTGAACCCATCGGCGCGCTGGAGCCATACGATGTGTCTGAGTGACCCAGACACTGCCATCCTCATCGGAGGGGAAACGGCAGATCAGAACTACTGCCAAGACTCATTGTGGAAACTCGAATTAGGTCAGTGCAGTCTGTTGAGTTATTATATTTTGGACATTAGTTTATGTAAAGCATGTCAACTTCTAGGATAAAATTAAGGGGCCAGCTTGAACGTGAATAGTGCCAGGTGTGATTAAGATCAATTAGAAAATACCTAAAATACTGTTTTACATTTACTGCAACATTTTTTTTCATCTTTGACTGCCTAACCTTTTACCAGACAATGATTTTTGGTTCCCCATGAACTCTTCTGCTTCTGGACCTGTCCCTCTGTGTGCCCAAGGACACTCTGCAACCTATGACCCAGACTCCAAGTCAGTCTTTGTTTATGGTGGCCTGAGGAAGGGTTTGCGCTACACTGAGCTGTACATCCTTAATACTCTGACCTGGAAGTGGAAACTTGTCGCTGTGGGTTGTTGCAAATGTTATCAATTTGTTATCTAATTCTTTAACAGAAATGTGGGAAACATTTTTTCTTCATTTTTTTATGGCTGTACCCCCACATAGGCAAAAGGAAATGTTCCTCATTTGGCATATCACTCAGCAACTTTTTATAAGAAAGAGCTTTTTGTCTTTGGAGGAGTCCAGCCGAATCCTTCTTCTGGGGATAAATCCTGCAGTAATGCGCTGTACATCTTCAACCCAGAGTTTGAACTCTGGTACCAGCCCATTGTGGAGGGGGACCGACCTCTGCCTAGGTTTGGGTCAGTGTTGCTTTAAAAAAAGCTACGGTACATTTATTCTATCCTTCTTTTTCATCACAAAATAACATTAAGATGTTTGTATTGAACAGTCACTCAGCCACACTTCTCTCACAGAGGTTGATAATATTTGGTGGGCGAAAGACTGTAACCTACCTTAATGATCTCCATGCTCTGGATCTAGGTAAGATGAGGATTATGTAATTGCATTAAGTGATAATTTTGTGTTTAGGTTTGCACTGAGTTACTTTTATTATGTATGAAGGATTCATGGAGTACACAGCCGTGAAATGTGGGAACATGCCACCGCTGCCCCGAGGGTGAGTACAGCGCTAATCAACCCAGAGAAATGTCATAATGTAGCCATCTGGTTTTAAGTACTTTGTATGTCTCAAAATGCATTTGATCTGTTGACAAGAAATATTGCATCTAGTGAAAACAATACTTCTACAGTGTTTTAGACTCTTGTTTTAACTATTGGAACAATAGTAGTGTATATACTGTATATGTAAACACTTTGCTGCTCATGTGTGAACAGGTTTCATGCAGCACTCCCAGTTTCAGACCACAGGATTTTAGTCAGTGGAGGCTGCAGTGCAATTGGAGCCCTGCAGGATGTCCATATCTTCAACACTGGTGAATTCTTGCAACTTCCAACTTATCATAGAGAATGTGGGGCAAATAAAATACCAGAATTTCTCATGTCTGACACATAGGACAGACTGTATACTGAGAGTCTTGCTGTGATTTTTTTTTTTTTTTTTTTCCTTTCAGATACTAACATGTGGAGCTCAGTGGCATCTCCTCTGCTTTCCTCCAAGCCTCGTGCAGGACACAGCATGATAAGCTTGGGGTGCTCCACCCTAACAGATGCTGAGAAGCATGAACAGGGTCAAAATGTCAATGTCCATTGCACATTGCTGGTGTTCGGTGGGTCAGACTGCTCTGGCTCCTTCTACAATGACACAGTCAAGTGCATAGTGGAGATTGCTGGTGATAAATGATCATTAAAAGTAAATCCAAATGGCTTTTTTTTTTTCCCAAAAACTGGAGGATGCCATGATCTATAATCTCAAAATGTATTTTTCTGAAGATTTTTTTTCTTTATGTAATATGATTATGCAGCTTAGTCTAATTGTTTCCTTGTTTGTTTTTTCCCCCCCCCATTTATTTAGTCTCTTCATCATCCACACTCCACCTGTCACATTGTGCAGTGTGGTGGGCAAATAGCTTTTGCATAACAAATCTCTGATTAGCATGTTTTACACATCATTATGTACTTTTACCTGTTCCCCACTTGTCAGCATGTATCTGGCAAATGCTAATAAATATTTTAAACTTATTTAAAGTCACGTCACTGAAATATTAATTTCAAAGCATTTTATTGAAGAATATACAAAGCTGCAACAATATGCCTAAGGCTGCTGCTTCATGCACGTAGATCAACAGGTGTGTCTGGTTGGCGAGATGGGTGGGTGTTTTTGAAAGCGTCAATCTCAAGTAATGTTTGATTTAACCTTTTAATAGTGGGATATAGGTCGACATCCACTTTGAACCTGTAGAGATTAAAGGAACAGAGAGATCATGCTTCTGGATTTCATTTAAATAGTTAAAGAGATGCAAGGCATGTAATTCAAGTACAAAATGCCAAAACATTAATTAACATTATCAGTGGAAGCCTACCTATCTGCATTGTAGACTTGTGGAACCAGACAGATGTCTGCCATGGATATCTAAAAGGTATGAAATGAGTCAAATGGATAAGTTTCTACTGCATATCACAGTATTTTCACGCTGACACTCACCTCATCACCTACGCAGTATTTCCCTGCCGTTTGCTTCAGAATTGGCTCAAGAGCTGGGATAGAGCAAAATGTGCATGTAAGTAATGCTATAAATGTATTTATATTAGATAACGTACAGTTGTGAAGACAGGGCTCCACCAACCTTGAAAACCCCGCTCAATGAAGTGCTGAGCCCACTGCACCTTTTCTGCTCCTATTTTCTGCAGCACGTATAAATTCTGAAACATCCAGAAATTAGTACCATAAATTACCTTTGTTGTGTCACTACATTTTATCATGGCATGCCTGAACTCTTACTAGTAATACTATTTAGTATTACATTTTTAACTATCTGCTTCAGCATTGTGCTGCTCTCACCTGCAGAGGCTGTATCCCAGAGGCAATGAGATCACTTATCATTCGAACCTGCACACGTTTGACTGGGTCTGCTGGAAGGAGCCGTGGCCCTGGCCTGGTCTCATCGAGGTACTGGATCAATGCCAGCTGTGTGAGCGAAAAACATTTTCAGTAGAGTCACTTGGTTGCTTTCAGCACAGTTCTGTAGGATGATATAGTTTAAGAGTATTCAGACTCACTGACTGAGAAAGGGTGAAACCATCAATCTCCACTGCTGGCACTTGTTGCATGGGGTTTAATTTCTTGTACTGCTCTGTAAGCTTGAGCATAAAGAGAACCATTTGCTTAAACACTGATTAATATTGTTTAAAGATTGTTGCTTTCCATAAAATGAGCTACAACACATCAACTATGCATGCTATCTCAATGCATAGAAAGTGCAGTGTCATATTTGTATTGAAATGGATCCTGGGAGTCTATACCGTACCTGCTGACCCCCATCTTTGATTAGATTGACTGGAACCTGGTCATATTCAATACCTTTAAAAGCAAAAGCTGTTGCCAAAAAAGTTAATTATCTTGTTGACATCAAAATGATTAAAACAACAGTTAAGTAGGCTAATGCTGTGTCTTGACTTACCAATGCGAACCCTCCAGGAGCAGGAGCTTCTGAAGTACCCATGCAGAACAGGCTAAACAGAAAGCCAAAGAATAAAAGATAAACAGTCATGTCTACAGTATCCACAGATATATTTAGCTTCACCTGTCTACTTTTTCACCTTAGTTTGGGTTGCCATAGCTCTGGTTTCACTCACACTGAATGACCTACTGAAAGCAGTTTCTGCACTAAGTTCACCACATTCCTGCAGCCATCAGCCAATAGGATCTGCTCCTAAACTCCCTCCTACATAGTCTTTGGTCCATGACTGTGCAACATTTTGAGCTTCATGTGTTTCACATTAACGACCTAGTGCACACTTAGCAAACAGCTAAAAGAGTTTTTACAGTACCTTAGCGAGGCAAACTAAAGACAAGTGCATTGTTGTGGCTTCAATAACGTTATCACGTTTATATTTTCGATAAGCTGCGCTCAGAGACTCTTCTCTTCTTGTCCTCTACGATGGAAATATGTCATATAAACATGGCTAATCTAGGAGCCAACACAGCTATTTTGATTTTAGCAGAGCTTTTGGTCACTGTTCAGCTCCTGATTGCGTAATTTCTAGCAACTACGTGAAAGGCTGTCAGTGATTTTATCCAATGGCTAGTCGAAATCTACGGCTAAGGTGGGATTATCTAAAGTTCCGACTAGTGGTTGGATAAAACGCGCCATCAGTTGACCAATCAGGCTTCGTTATTAATGAAAGCGCAAGCATGGGGCCAATAATAGGCATCAGGTTTACGGAGCGCCCGCCCACAGGTAATACATCTCTGTGAGGGGAAAACCTGCGGACTCTGTCAAATTTAGTCGGCCCAACACACTTCTACCATGGCGTCAACAGCATTAAGATCAGTGTTAAGGACAAGGGTAAGATTTTAACCTTTCAAACATGTAATCCCAGTTGCACATGAGGCAAACGGAGTTTACAGCGCTCACTGATCACAAAGTGCCAGGTGTCATGTGCTGCGGGATGTAGATGGGATGTTTTACACACTAATAAGGTCCACTCATTAACTTGTGTTTTTTGTACATATTTGATGCATATTCTGTCAGCAAAGTTTAGGCATATAAGGCACCACACATTTTAAGAGCTGCTGTATAATTGCGCACATTGTAGTTGCAGACGACTTCTCACTTTTCACCTGCAGACTGACCTGCATTCGACTTTGTCCCCTTTAAGCCTCTTCATAATTTCACATGCAGTAGTTGCACATTAATCCTGTGTGTGTGAGAGCCTGTAGGCTGCATCTAGTTATGCCTATTAATTATATCTGACAAAATATGGACAGTTTTGGGTAGGTGGATAATATTTTGTAGTTTGTTGCATTAGATAACTACAGATTTCTTGCTGTGTATTTTGTCAGGTTCCACTTAAAGTTGGTCGCATGTGGTACTCCTCCTCAGTGGTGAGTTCTTATTCGTCAGTCAGCTCTGAAAGTTTACATCATCAGGTTCATACATCACAACAACCAGCTGACTAAATGCAGATGTGATGTCTCTCCTCACAGCCCACCACTAAGCTGTTTATCAATGGGAAGTTTGTTGAATCCAGGACTTCAGAATGGCTAGATATTCACAATCCTGTAAGTATTTCAGCTGACCTGGATCACTAAGCACCATCTGTGTTATATTAATTTAAACTTGGCAGTGCTTAAACGACAATTCATAAAATCCCTAAGGAAGTGAAAATCTAGTATTTGTTTGTGATAAACTCTGATCTGCAGATATATGAAAGCCCTAAAATATGTGAGGATTCACTTTTACTCCAGTAAAATATTTGCTGAGTCAAATTAATATTAATCTTTAAGCTTGTAAAGTGACTCAGTGTGATGCACTCCACTTTTTCTTTTTTCCTCTCTTGTAGGCTACCAATGAAGTAATTGCACGTGTTCCCAAAGCCACCCACGAGGAAATGTTGGCTGCCGTGGACTCCTGCTCCAGGGCTTTTGACTCGTGGTCTGAGACCTCAATCTTGGCTCGACAGCAGATCTTTCTGCGCTATCAGCAGCTTATCAAGGACAATATTGTAAGTCAAAGAGTTACAAAATATAAGTTGCAGCTTTAGCACCGGTCAACTAGATTTGTTTAAGGTCATTTAACCTCTTTTTACACCTTTCAACATCATCAGCCCTCTGTTTACATTTCAAATCAAAGACGTGAAATTGAGTCTAAAGCATTCATTTCAATATTGACGTGTTTCAGAAAGAACTAGCCAAGGCCATCACATTGGAACAGGGAAAGACCCTTGCAGATGCGGAGGGGGACGTGTTCAGAGGATTGCGTAAGTTTAACTCACTCACTTGTGCACAGAGGGACCTTAACAAAGGGCAACACATTGAAAAAGGTAAACATTTCATGTTGTGTAGCCTTTTTCTTTGTGGCAGCAGAAATGGTTAATGAGTTACATCAGCTCTGCATATGTGTAAACCAGAATAAAATATTCAGATATTTCTGTGAAATAGGTGGATTATTAGAGTGGTATTAAAGTCTAGATTCTGTCATTGCTTCACACATCTGCAAAGGACAACAAAGGAATTTAAATTGTGCTTTTCACACTTTATTTCTTTCCATTGCAGAGGTTGTGGAGCATGCTTGCAGCATCACCTCTCTGATGATCGGTGAGACCCTGCCATCCATCACCAAGGACATGGACACATACACCTACCGCTTGCCCCTTGGGGTGTGTGCTGGCATTACCCCCTTCAACTTCCCTGCCATGATCCCTCTGTGGATGTTCCCCATGGGCATGGTGTGTGGCAACACCTACCTTCTCAAACCCTCAGAGCGGGTACCAACCTGTGCCATGCTGCTGGCCAAGATGCTGCAGGATGCTGGTGCTCCAGATGGTACACTCAACATCATCCACGGCCAACACGATGGTAGGAGTTGTTCTCTGTTCTTCTCAGCAGGTGTTTCTCAGAACTTACCAGAACCTTATCTTAAGTGTAGGTACAAAGCATTTTATATGATAGAACTACAGTGGATTCAGAAAGTATTCAGATCCTTCATTTTGCACTTATTTTATAGATTTAATTTAAAATGGATCCTAGAAAGTTGATTCTGTTCATCTGGGAGTGGGAGTTCTCCCACTGAAATTACTTTGTCCAGATGAACAGAATCAACTTTCTAGCATTTCCCTACCTGGATTATTGAGCATGCATCGAGACATTTAAAATGGATAAATAACTCTCTGAAGCCACTGCATATTGTTAGGCAGGTGCAGAAGAGGCATAGTTATGATGCCATGAGCCAAGGTCTGACATTGTGCACTAAAGCCCCAAATGCTGGTAAACCATTTTTATATTGATAATTATAATTTATCAGGATCTTCTGTGACTACCTGCTACATACAGTAAAGTGGTGTCCAGAAATGACCACATTAAAGATCTGTGATGTTTTCATCAGGCCAGCTGACCTATCTTGGCTGGGCCCGGGACAACACAGTCTTAGATGCCCCCCCCACCCCCACCCCCCACCCCCGCAAATTGTTAGTTCAGCAAAAAGGGACATACATGCTTATGAGCTGCTGTGATGAAATCCATGTAACTTGGATGATACTGCGATTTTGAACACAGCCTTCTGTAGATTAATGATTTTGGTTTCCACTGACCACTGTTTGACCACAAAGTTGTTTTGTTGTGAACAGATTATAAATCTGGGACTTGAATAATTCATTAATTAATTCTTTATAACTATCATCTGTGTTGAGCTGAAGTGATTAGTCAGTATAAAACATAAATGAATTAATGAGCAGTTGTTAGCTGCAGCTCCACATAATTAAACATTTAATCTGTCAAAAACTTTGGAATGATGCTCTTATAAATAACAATAAGCTCAGAGTTCAACTTTTTTATTTTACAAATTACTCCGAATAGCTCATGATGCACTTTTTTGTATTTTTTAAATTCATAACGGACGATAAACTAGAACATTGAAAACTCATACATTTTTCATTCCACTGATTAATTGCGTTAGAACCTGTGTAATACAGTACCACACATACTTTAACATAAATGGTTAATCTCTGTGGCTGATTGTATGAATTTATAATTCCTTTAGTTATTTTAACCCTTTCTTTCTGCAACAGCTGTGAATTTCATCTGTGACCATCCAGCCATCAAGGCAATCAGCTTTGTTGGCTCCAATCAAGCGGGGGAGTATATTTATCAGAGGGGCTCTAAAAATGGCAAGAGGGTCCAGGCAAACATGGTGAGTATCTGATAATGCAGTACAATATAATGTCAGACACTTAAAATAAAAGTCCAGAAGGTGGCAGTATTGACTAAGAGGTTCTTATATATTTGTGCCTGTCCTTGCTCCTCCTCACTGCCAGGTGCACTGCTTAAGAATTGTAAATGTCCCATCTGTTTTCTATAGTGTCCATCAATCCTCTCTGTCACATGGACTAAAATGTGGAACAAGTTTACTGTGTAAAATTTGTACGTCTATAATTTTCTGATGTTGTGTTCTCACTTGTGACTAACCAGCTGCTGTAATGTGGAGATCAAACAGCAGAAGGCTAACCACTTCTAGTGTGTTGTAGGGAGCCAAGAACCATGGTGTGGTGATGCCCGATGCCAACAAGGAGAACACTCTGAACCAGCTTGTGGGTGCAGCGTTTGGGGCAGCGGGACAGCGCTGCATGGCTCTATCTACAGCCATCTTGGTGGGCGAGGCACAGAGCTGGCTGCCGGAGCTGGTGGAACGTGCTAAGGCTCTTCGCGTGAACGCAGGTACCGCGCCCCGTCACCCCACCCTTCACCTCTGTCTCTTCTGGGTCCCTGTTGCCCCAAAGGCCTTTGGTTTAGTCATCTTGGGGCCACCCACAGTGCCCTAACCACACCTCTCGCCTTTGGCCCTGCTGTAATTCACATTGGAATCAGCTGGGAGAGAGGGCTTGTTGAGTCACCCATGCTGCAAATTTGTGGCCACACCAGCAGCCCAGACCTAAATAGCGGTTCAGAGAATCAAAGCTTTTGAAAAAGGAAACTGATGTGAAGTAAAATACAGAATGATTCTCCCTGTTTGCAGTGATACAGATTCTAATTTGTGTAGAACACAGGAAACCTCTAAATATCCATTTTTGAGGGAGTGCCTCAGGGTGCCCCTCATCATGGCTTTTGCATGTTTGTGGCTTTAAAAAAAACAAAAAAAAAACGTGCTCACATAATTTAAGTGCCACAGCATGTAAGCTTATAGCTGGTTGTTTCTGGGGCACTGCTAGGAGACCAGCCTGGTGCAGATGTGGGGCCTCTGATCTCTCGCCAGGCCAAGGAGAGAGTCTGCAGTCTGATCCAGAGTGGGGTGGATGAGGGTGCAAGGCTGCTTCTGGATGGCCGAAATGTCAAGGTCAAAGGCTATGAGAATGGCAACTTTGTGGGTCCCACCATCCTCAGCAGTATCACAGTATGCGGGTTTATATCTTTAAGAACACATTAAAATACATTAGCCTGTGAGCACCAGTAAAAGACACGTAACTGATGTCTTCACCTTTGTGCTCTTGCAGCCTGAGATGAAGTGCTACACTGAAGAGATTTTCGGGCCTGTGTTGGTGGTTCTTGAGGCAGAGACTCTAGATGACGCCATCGATTTGGTTAACAGAAACCCGTATGGCAATGGTACAGCTATCTTCACCACAAATGGTGCCACTGCACGGAAATACACTCACAAGGTGGACGTGGGCCAGGTGAGTGGCTGCAGCCTCCAAATGTGTACCTCCGTTCTGTGATGGAGGAGACATTGACATCACTGTGTCATGTCTATACAGAATTTCTAGCAGGAGAACATCACATTTATGTTTGAAGACTTTAACATACAAAACAATTATTTTCCATGTCAAGTATAGCCTTGTTTGCCCCCTCACCTAAAATATACTCATTTGACAACCCCCTTCCCTCCACTTCGCCACCAGTCAGAACTACAAATAGCTACTGTAAATAGGTGTCTATTAAATGAAAAAACAGGAGGACACAGAAACACTCTCTGGGTAGTATTCAAGGAGGGAAAATCTTAAATTAAACTCCTAGGATTCCTAGGGTCCTGTTCAACGTTTAAGCATAAATATGGCTATCCTTTACCCTGTTTGTTTGCCTGTGGAGCCTAGTTGTGCCCTGTGTTTGCTGTTCACATGTCGGGGAATGCTGTGCAGGCCATGTGCTGTACTCCTGTCCAAACCTCGATGCAACAAACAGCTACTTCTTTTCTTTTTTTTTTTTCCTTCCTGCACCTTTTGCCAAAATGCCTTTGTGTCCAAACTTATTCCCACTGTTTCAAACATTCTAAACCAACCAGGCCGTAGCTATATTGCCTTCATAACAAAATGTTTTATTTAGTTTTTCTTCCCTTTCATAAGGGCATGTTGTGCTTTCAAAACTGCAGATATAAGCCACAGGTTTAGCTGTGTTTAGTGCGATCATGTAAGCTTGTTTTTTAAACAGCATGGATGTACCACATCTCATCAGCCGCATCTTACTCATCCTAGCAATTTGGGAACCCATGGAATTGCTTTACAAAGCTTACACTTATGGAAATAAAAAGGACCATTCTTGTTTTCTGCAGGTTGGGGTGAATGTTCCCATCCCTGTGCCACTGCCAATGTTTTCCTTTACGGGATCAAGAGGATCCTTCAGGGGGGATATGAACTTCTACGGAAAACAAGCAAGTATCAAATAAACAAGTGTGTCCTATTGTTACAGGTAGAAGAAAAACAGATTTGGAAGTTTTTATGTAAATATTTATTTTTTTCTCACTAGGGTATCCAGTTCTACACACAAATCAAAACTGTGACCTCACAATGGAAAGCTGAAGATGCCACCTTAAAAAGTCCTGCAGTTACCATGCCTGTTATGGGGCGCTAAATATTCCATCCAAGTGAAGATAAGCCTAAATAATCCTTCCTTCATGCACAAAACAAACATGTTCACTGTGAATAGCTCATAAAGGCAAAATGAAACTTCTGTTTTATATTAGAACTGTTTGTGCACATTTATATAGATACTGTATATGAAACCTGTGGCCAAGGTTCATCACCTCTGATGCCATGTTTGTATGGATTCATGTTGCTTCTTTAGATATAACAAGTATTAAAAGTCTTGCATACTTGCATGTCTGTTCCATGAATGAAGGTTGCCTTGGATGCACTGTATTGTAATTTCCTGACCCGCATTCCAGTAATGTCGACAGATATATCGCATATTCTGCTGCATACATTGGTGGCAGCACTTGTGGTATGATCATTTTATAGATTGTGACATAATTCAGAAGGCTCTTAAGTATGAAAGAAATAAAGCCATATATATGTGCATGGTAGGATATTTATAATGAGCACAAACAAACATCTCGTACTGTACACATGAATGACAATCTGCGGGAAGAGGATAAAGCTGAGGCAAACAATCCAGAGTGCGATGTGCAATGTAGAGGCCACATAGAGGTCATGTGGTGTGTATATCCGGCAGGCTGTTTGTGTTTGAGGGCTGAAAAGACTCAGGCGCCTGAGTGATGAAGGTCGCCATCGAGCGCTCCTCTTTAATTCTGGAAGACAGTCATCATTATGCAACACTAAAATGCAACCGTCTTGATAAATCACATGTAAGCACTTAAGTTCTCACAGCCAATGCTTTTTCAGCTAAACATGGAATGTGCAACCGATAAATTTGAGCAGCCTTCATAATTGCAAGGACGAGTTACAACTTTTATTCTTGTACATTCCCTTAGTGTCTTACCCAGTGGTGTCACTGTCAGTAAGGCCCTTCTCAGAGTAGGCAGACAGAGCCAGATGTTGGCTGGCTTTCCTATAAGGAAAATGCATAGTTGCAGTTAAATACAGAACCTCATAGTGAAAAGCCATGTTTTAACATACTGGTGTCTATTCACGCAGGGCTGCAGTCTGTCTTGGAAAGGGGTTACTGCGGGTCAACACAATACATCTGAATTTGGATGCTGCTAACTGACTCTTGAGTCGCCAAATGTTCTGTGTTTTGTTGGACTAGGGGCCAGACCAATGCTCCCATTAATATACATCTTCTCTTGCCTGCCATACCCCCATACATCCAGATCCCCTGCAAGCTTCTTTCTAAAAATCATGTTACCAGCTGCTCTCTGACCACAAGTGTTCAAAGAACAAAATAAACTGCTAGTGCACGTGAAGGGGGCCAATAGGCTGAAAGCAAATCGACGTGACCAGATGTTTGTTTCCAAGCACACGACTCTGTGGCTGGACCTATTTTTACTATTGTGCCCAGACTCTTTCTTCATTCTTTTTAAGCAGCTGGATGGAAAAGAAAATTGGTTGAAGCCTAACTGATGTTTTATGGTATCCTTTTCTGCTGAGAAAATAGCTGTTTAAAACATTAAAAAGAGGGAGGAGTCACCAGAAGTTCAGCCTGGACTACTGCTCGATGTCACTGCACTTTGTTCTTCAGAAGTAATCAACACAGATGTTTCGGTTCATTTTATGGGATCACAAATGGATTTTAAAAGTATTATCTGGGCTGAAGTCAATAAGCGATGAACAAGCAACAATTAAGTCGTTGCTAAGTCAAACAAACAGCTAGTGAGATTTTTTTATACCTTTCCCTCAGTCCATTCATTTTAGCAAAGAGAAGCCTGAGTACTTGTTCCTTCTCCTCCCAAGTGAGTTCTGAGATTTCAACTTTGCTGCCTGGTTTATAAGTCCTAAAAAAGTAGGCAAATTAGATCAAAATTAATATTCATCTTAGTTTTTGCACTTTTTAATTGACATATATACAATGTATTAAGATGAGGCAAGAAGAGTGTTAAGAGCAGGTGATTTAGCATTAATAAATACGAGGAAATTAAGATGTCACAAAATGTACGCAGTAGAGCAAGTCATGAGAAGTGGACATACCATGTTGCAGCTGCTTCCATGTCTGAATAGACAGAGTTGGTACTGTGAGGGCTTTTATGGAAGGTGCGGATCGGTGGGAACTTGAACTTTCCTGCTGTGGCTTCTCTCAGCCTCCAGCGATAAGCCTGTAGGGCCTCCTTTTTGTATTGCAATCTGTTGGCTGTAATCTCTTCCTTCACCTGAGCCAGTGCCTCATGGAAGAACTGCTCCAGCTCTGTGCGCTGCTCTATGATTGTGCTAGCTAGTCGCTTGATGTGCCCCAGTTCCTTGTCTCGCATGGCAAGAACCTTCTGTAGCTTTTCCAGCTCTACCTGGCTGGCCTGGGCTCTCACCAGGATCTTCTCCTGCTCCTCCTTTTCCTCTTGCTCAGATTTCTTATCTTTCTGCTCTAGGGTCTGCTCCAAAGCAGCTACCTTGGCTCTGAGTTTAGAAAGCTCATCTTTTTGGTACTCTATCTTAGATGAATTCTTTTTTACCAGTGACTCAAACGTGTCCTGGGAGAATAGAAAGAACACAGTAAAAATGACAAAGATGAGCTAATTTTAGCTCATGATGCGAATGAAGAGCTAGAACAAATAATGGTTTGTGTGCTAGCCTGTCCTGCTGAGTGAGGGGCCAAAGCTTCAACAAGGTGGATTTACCCCCTTGATTAACTGTCATCATCAGGGGTACGATTAATGTGCCCATTATTTGTCTACAAGAATTTGTGAGGGAGAAGCCACTGAATTTGAACCCATACACCAGTGGAAACTCACCACAACCACCGACCACTGAGAGGCTGGGTAGTAGTCAGGAGGTGGGGGGAGGGAGGAGAGCAACCACAAGCAAAATACACAGGGTCAGCACAAGTAAACAAGACAAGGGAAAAACCACCTGAAATATATTCTGCACAGATCTGACAAGTGTTTCATAACTGAAACGATTGAACATGACTTTATGGAGATGAATGGCCTCTGTCCAGGGACTGCCTGTGTAACACCACTGTTTGTTGTCCTATGGCTCGAACATACCTTGTCCAGCGCCAGCGAGGCATTTTCCTTTGCCAGTGCATTTGTCAATTTCTGCAGGCCTTCTGCTTCCTTTATGTGATATTTCAGTGCTTCATTGAGACGGATGTTCTCCTTGAACACAGAGCGTGCGGCATCATCCAGCTGCCTAAAAAGTTTACAGCGCAAACAGATGAACCACTAGGACACTGAGAAATTTGTCTCTAATTATGAACACATACCCACGAATCTAAATTTTCTGCCTGACAGCATTTGCTCTAGTTTTTGGTTCTTAGACAGATTTAACTGGGATTAACTGGGCCAGTGTACTTTGGATTTAAAGACCAGCATGTTCAAAATTAAATCAATTACTCACACTAAGACCAAACCAGCAAGACCACACCAGTATCAATGTTGATATTTTATGAGCTCTAAAAACAAACATAGCAGAGGTGGAATACACATCCCGTGGCCTCAAAAGTAATAAACTATGGGCTTATACACACACTTTCCACACACGCTTTACACTCTCCTCCCTGCAGGACATACTGGGATAGCTGAGGATGTGATGATTAGATGAGGTGATGACAAACCGGTGTGGTCAAGAAAATAACATTATTTCTAGTTATATATATTTATATACATAAACACTTATGTGAGTAAATTATTTTTCCTTTGCATTCTTAGCACATGAAAGTGCAGTTTAAAGAATAAAAATAGATTGCAAAAGCACAGCGGAAACATACTCACACAATGGCTTCATTGTGGGCTCTCTCCTGCACCAGGGCTATCATTCGCTCAGCCTCCCTCTCCAGTCGAGCCTGCAGGGAAATTTACAAAACTCACTTACTTGTTACACCTTGGACAACATCAGCTACTTGTTATTTTTTGTCCATTAGATACACAACTGTCATATTAATATATATTTTCAAATCAGATTTATTTCACAATTTCACCACATTATTTGCCATTAACTCCCATATGGATGAGTGTAGTACGTGATTATTTTTAGGTGATGCTTTTAGACTTGATACCTTTTCTTTGAGGAATTTGTACTCCATTTTGTTGAGGTTTTCCCTGTGCTCCTTGTCAGCAACATCCATGCTTTGTCTAATCTACAATATAAAAAGGTTATTGTTATTGGTAGCATTTAACACCTTGACACAAGACACATTTGATCCTTTGTTTTTTTTCTCCTTACATCACTGAGCTCCTGCTCCATCTGGTCTTTCTTCTGCTCAAACTCTTTAATTTTCTTCATTCCATCCTGGATCATGTTAAAGTCACTGGACTTCTTTCTGAACAGTTCCTGCATGTCACTGATTTGAAGTGTGTAATCTTCGACCTGTCAACATCAATCATAGCATTAGCTACATCAGAATGAAAAGTATTCTACATTCTACATAAACACACATCTTAATTCTAAAAATGCAGCTACAATAGCTGCTGGTCTAGTATGTAAGGTATCCATAAGTTCCCATAAATGCCTCTTATTTTAGTTAAATAGTTTTTTCGTCCTGCTACTGTACAAGATGCTACTGTTGAGAAGGCAGTCAGCAAAAATGTCACAAACATGTACATGACAAGTGAATAAGAGCTTATGAACCATCTAATTGCAACACAAGTTTGTTTGCATCATACAACTTTTTTACTCACTGTGATCTAACAAATAGTCAGTTTTAAAAATATCCACCAGGTTAAATCTGATTAGCGATGCATGCATCCTTCTCATCCTCTTGCAGTGCAGTACCTGCAATTTTAATTATTTAGATAACTGAATTTTTCAACACCCGTTGAGGAGTGATGATCAGCAGTTTCCATTAGCTCAGTTTGTCCGTTTTCAAGAGGAACCATTTTATCGCCTCAAAATGAGAAATCTTTAGTCTCATCCACACAACAGTATTTTCCCAACCGGCCTCATGTGACAGTTCCATACAAATCTAAAAAAGGGATGTTTCAAGTGGGTCCAGGCCATGATTCTTTTTCTTACTCAGAACCTTATTGAAGTCAATTTACCAGCATAAAGTAAAAGCTGGATGATGGAAAACAGCTGCTAGCAAAAGTTCTTTTTGTACTTTTTTTGTCCAGTAAAGTCATTTTGTCATGTCAGCTTGATGATAGCTTGATCTTTACTGCAAGCAGCAGAAGTCAGTAAGGATTAAAGAAGTCA
>JAUBNQ010000004.1:11042086-11052447 GCA_032353495.1 Ctenopoma kingsleyae | reverse complement strand
TCATTTTGTCATGTCAGCTTGATGATAGCTTGATCTTTACTGCAAGCAGCAGAAGTCAGTAAGGATTAAAGAAGTCAAATTCAGCGCCGTATTATTTAAGTTAAACTGGTATTTCAGTAAGGATGTGTGACATGTGAGGTATGGTTAACACATACAGCCCAGCAGTGCGACTGCCTTTTTCCCAACCAAGCGCTTTTAAATTATGTTTTCTTTTTCCTGTGGCCACTGACGCGGATTAAAATAACATTAGACCATGTGACTGGGAATGTGAGGGATTGTTTCTTTGTTTTATGGTCGCTTTGTTTGGTTATTGTTTTCTTACATAATAAATGTGAACATAATTACACACGAGACAGCTGTTAAGACACAGCGCAGCACATTTTTGAGATGCTATAGGTTTACACTAAATCACGGCAGTACCACGCTCTGCTATGCTAGCTTGTGCATGTTTTGTGGACTAAATGAAAGCCTGAGTTGCATTTCTTTTTTATTGTGGCTGGGCTTTAACTGAACTCACCAATTTGTTTTGCTCCTCACGTGCATGAGCCTCTTGATTTTTGAGTCTTTTCTGCAGAATGCTTATCTGTAAAAAAAAAAAAAAAAAAAGAAAGAAAGAAAAATTGTTCAAACTATCTGAGTTCAACGTTCATTTACACACTTACACACAAAAACTGATATTAGTTTCCGACCTTATCCTCTTTGGCTGTATCCTGCTTCTTAAAAAATCCCGTTACATCGATGGCGTCCATCTCCGCGCGGTGCAGGTGGTTGGTCAGCTCCTCGTTGACACGCGCCAGTTTGCGGCAGGTCTCGCGGTACTGCCCGAGCGACTGGTCGGTGACCTGTAACCTCAGCTCCCATACGGCTGCGTTAGCTTTGGCCTTCTCCATTTCCAACTCTTTGTCCGGTTTTGACTCTTGTTTGCCATCTTTCTTCCCTTTACTGTGACAAAAACAACAACAATACAAAAAACAAAGTTAGTTAGTGTTAGTTCTAGTTTCGATTTGAACGTCGATAAAAAGTGCACAGAATACACGAACTTACCCGGATTTCGCCTTCTTTACTTTAGCGACTTTCTTCTTCGGCATCACTGCTACGTCTACTGGCTAAAATACTAGTGAAAACAAAGGTGTGCTGCCATAAAGACTGAGTTTTACAGTTTGGTAACGATAGCAAGCGCCTGTAACCTGCTGCGAGTGTTTATGTGGAGCTGTTGCCATGGCGACGCTGCATCAGGACATTTGATAACCAGTGTAGGTCTGTCCGCTGTGTATGTAACACACACCCTTATTCGGTGTGTTGTATGAAAATTATAATGTGACATCTGATCAGTTTTATGTCTGAAATACATTTTTAAGTAACCAAAGTTAGAAGTTTAACTTAAACATGTAGTAATGCGTTGCCCAGGAAAATTTAATTCTCATATTACTTACAACAAATTATAATTAAAATGGCTACATTGTGTGTGGTTAGTGCAAGTCTGTTACTGTTGGCATTATAATCACTGTTGTTACAGTGGCACCTATAAAGGATGGGATATATAAGACAGCAAGTGTGTGGATGTAACAGTCAGTAGATGCGTAGGATAAATGGGCAAGCATAAGGAGCTGAGCAACTTTGACAAAGTCCAGACTGTGATGGCTAAACAACCAAAACAGCAGGTCTTATGCAGTGTTCTTGGTATGCAGTAGTCAGCATCTACAGTGAACCAGCGACAGGGTCATGGGTCTCCAAGGCTCACTGATGTGCATGGAGAACAATGGGTAGTCCATCTGGTGTGATCCCACAGAATAGCTACTGTGGCACAAATTCCTTAATAATATAATGCTGTTTATGATCGCAAAGTGTCATATTGTCCCATACCTCTGTCCACCTTCAATACCACCTGCAACGGGCACCCGTGCATCAGACCTGGACCATACAGCAATCAAAGACGTTGGCCTGGTCTGATCCATCACATTTTCTGTTATATCATGTGAATGGTGCGTGTGCATCATTTACCAGGGGGAGAAAAATGGCATCAGTAGGTAGTTTGACATGTACCACCCACCTTAACATTGTTGTAGACCAAGTACAGCCCTTCATAACAACAATATTCCCTGATGACAGCTGCATTTTTAAGCAGGATAATGTGTCACAGTGCAAAATGTGTTCAAGAAGAACACAGCCAAGAGTATTGATATTCAGATCTCAGTCCAGTCAAACATGGGATGTGGGTTGTTCTGCAAAAACCATGTCTGATTCATGGAGGCCTCACCTCACAACTTGTGTTACTTTGAGGGTGACTGTACTGATGTTTCTGTGGTACTAGTTTGGGGAGTACATGTACTATGTGAATAGTAATAAAATTCCCCCTGCCTTCTCTAGATTAAAATATCTCTCTGCTTCTAGCTAAACTTTTTTTTTTTTCAGTTCAGATGATGTCAATTGGTTGCTCATACTATTAAGGTTGTAGTATAATCTGAGCAGAAAAACTCCTCCTGATGATCTGGAGTACCATATATGTACATTTACTACCCAAACTGCCCTTTAAAGGATATGCTGTTGAAAGGTCCATACCTAAACCAGCTCTTTTGGGAGAAGGGTCACAATAAGTTACTATCTTGTATTTCACAATTACGTGGTTGTAGTGAATAACTATACACAACTATAACTAACATTTACACATATATCAAATTTCACCAAAATGTAAATATACATACAGGATCTCAGGATCTCTCAAAGATGATGGTCTCCTCCTTAGATCACCAATTACCCACACACTTAACTAAATAATTCTTATTAACAATTTATAAATAATTCTGGTGCAGTCACCTTGTTCTGTTCCATCCATCTGTCGTCTTTTTGGTTGACCAAAGCAGCCTCCTTTTATTTTATTTTATCGAAAGAAATTCCATTTCTATGTCATATCGGATGAAACAAAGACAAACAACAAATCATTACATTTCAGATAAATTTTTTTGTCCGTTAATGATTAACCAGTTCTTAAAATTGTCTGCAATTTGTTTTCTGTCTTCATCTAATTGATTAATGAACTTCCAAATTATCTAACTAATACTGGTGGACTTGGCTCAATCATACGTTTGTCAGGTTTGCCTCAATTATCTGTCTTCTCTTAACTGAAACCAATTTTCATATTAGCATTTACTTCTAAAATTCCGGTTTTTGCTTTTTACCTCTGGGTTCAGTAGACCAATTACTTTAGGAGATTATAAGATGCAGATGTTTGTTCTGCTCAACAACCTCTGGACTGACACAGAATGGCTGTATTTGTCACTCTGTCGTGTAATTACAGCCTTCTCATACTGGGCGCTATCAAACAGGATCTGTTTGCACATGATCTCCTCCCACATGATGACATGAGATACATTTGGCTCCTGTCAGTGGTATTGTCCATGTTGTCCTGAAAAGAACTATGTGTTACTCACTGCCATCGCCACTGTTGTTTTTTTCTGGAGTTATGGGAAAACCACTAAGATTAACAGAAATGCATTTGGCTTACATCTTGCAAGAAGCTCATCCAACAGAAACAATGTAAAGTTAGCGCAGGTCATAGCTCAGAGCCACTGAATTGTCTCCATCATCTTGTTCGGCTTACTGCTGGAGCCGGAGACTCCAGAGTCCAGTGTATATTATTTATCAAACAAAAAAGTAGATATCACAAAAGTGCTGGGTGTAGCTACTGTAAACTCAATCATATAGGGTCATTCTCTGCTCTGGCATCATGAACAGAGTTTGAAGACTAAATTTAAAGGTAATTACTATGACAGTGAGGAGAGAAAACTGAAATAACCCTGAGTGTTTCAAAGCTGTCATTATCATTGGAATTGTAATGACAAGGTTTGGGTCTCTTCAATGGACTTTTTGGGGTAGGACACCCACAAACATGGCATTCCTGAGGGTAACATTGCAGCATATTAATGATATATTGCACAGTGTAGATTACAAAGCTGGGGTCCTTTCTCATGCTTTACGGTTTCATTTAACTTGAAACTAAATACCAAAACTTGTATGGAACCTACTTGTTCTTGTTTTAAACATTACATGTTTGTAATGTTTGCTGTGTCATGTTGTAGAGTTTAAATGGTAGCAGCGCACATTTTAAATAACACCCTAGAGGCTGAGATTGAGTTGTTTAGATGATTGTATTTCATTCTCGAGTGAATATTCAGAATTTCTGAAGTTTAAAATGTAAATTTAAATGACATTTTACTGGGAGATCCCATTGCATCACAATGTAATTACAAAATAAAATTGCTAGGAGTTTAAAAATAAAACATGAATCATGTCCCAAATGCCCTAAGGTTGATTGGTGTGTCCTAACACTGAATACTATCCATATTAATTGCTACATAAACCACAAGATGTGTCTGAACATACCAGTGATTACAAAATGAATACACACGCAGTCAAAACATAAATAAATTTAATATTTATAATAGCACATTTTAAGTCATGTTTCTGTCACATTATCACACTGTTAAGATGCAACCAAGACATCTATGGACACAAGTCAGTGAGAGGTCCTGCATATGTGAGCTTTGATAGGGGTGAACGACCATTCTGGTGAGCCACAGGGTTGAAAAAAGTAGCCACAGTATTTAGAAAAAAGGAAGGAGGAAAGAAAGCCCAATATTTTTAGTCCAAATTACAGTGTTGGAACAGTACTTTGCACAGTCGAGTGTCCTGGGAGAATGGCATGATGGGTGAACATTGGTGCCAAGCCCCACCCTCCCCGCATTGTCCTCTCTGTGGACTTCCTGCACTGTGCCCATCTGCAGGACCTCTGCCCTGCCCTTACCATCTTGGCTGGGCTTGCTGACAGCTCAATTTTTACCTTAGCTGAAGGCTGTGTGAGATGGAAGAACCTTATACCCTCAATTGCTAGACTAGCGCCTTCAGTTTCAGATCTCTGCACTTTTTCTGCTGCTAAAAAGTGGGTGAAAAATATCACAGCCTGTTACAAATCTCAGTTCATCTAAGGTCTCTAAGTTGGACCTGCCTCTATGTTTCACTGCTGGATGTGGGACTGTGGGATATCCTTGATGCTTCTACACCCCGCAGTTAGAGCGAGTAACTCTGAACATTACATGAGAAAGAATTAATTGATACACTGCAACATAACTTATGATGCTGTTCCAACCACCCACCTAAATCGGAGAAACAGCCACTCATGCTTTTCATGCATTTTCTTGTGAAACGTGCCTTACTGCCGAAATATTTTTCCCTTGGAAAGCCTGTGGTTAACACAAGGACGAGTAGGAGTGAGATGATTGCTAACATTCTTTTAACTTTTATGCCAGCTGGAGTGCAGGTCACATTTGCATTTTTTAAGGCTGATGAAACTGCAGCTATGTGGTGTTTATTGCAGGGTAATGAAGTCAAGATTGAAATGATTTTTATATTTATACATGCATGATTCATTTGAGGTACTGAACACAATTTAGTACAAGTGGTGCACAATTAAACAAACCATCATCTGTAATGAGTGATATTTTCATTCTTAAATATAGTATTTTCTTTTAGTGTTTCTTTCATTTTATTTCACCCTCACAAAGACCCAAATAATTTCAACAAAACTTGTCAACTTACTGTACAACAACAGATAACTGAAATATGCAATTTAAGGTGTTCCTTCAAAATTGCAGTAATTATCAAAAGTATACAAATGTGCATTAACAACAGCTAAGTAGACATTCACATCACTCCTAATTTAGGCAGTAGCCAAATCTGAGCACTTGTGAAATCCAAAGAGGTGCATGGTTAAGGAATTTCTGAGGCAAGTTACTATGCATGTCTTAAACACACCAATAAAACGTATTTTAAGACCACTTCTTTTGACTTTCTTCATGTGAGCCATTCATTTCGACTTCTTCTTTAAGGGGATTTCTTGGCTCAAGAATAGCTAGTAAAGATGAGGAGGGGAAAAACATTGACCAAAATAATCCTGCTACTCCCCCTCTTAAAAAAAAAAAAAAAGGAAATCCTTACGGTACGCAGGTAGTCCGTCTCCAGCGCAGTTCGCAGGAGGGGAGGGGCGGGGGGGCTTCTGATGAAGTTGGGATGGACCGCCACAGGATTGGTGGATGAGTGCTCTCGGTGTGGCCCCATGCCAAGCCCTTATGTCTTTATATACTGTAAACAGATGACCGGACAGTCCTGAGTGTGCATCGCATCCACTCTGCCTCTCAACATCTCCACTGCTCTCTCTTCAGGCCCTCTGTTTCCTCTAAGTCCTGCATCCAACAAGGCTTTTTTTTAATTCCATCTGTTGCTTCTCTCCGGCTGTGCAAACTATGGCCACGCCGAACCTGCTGCTCACTTTATCCGTGTGGCTTGTGGCTGGGAGCCTCATAGCAGAGGCGACTTACTACCGCCACCACCGCTACATCCCCCACTTCTTCCGCTACCGGGAGCACTCCGCCAACACTGAAAACCTCCTCCCCGAGGTCTCCAATCCGGTGCCAGAAGTCTCACAGCCCGGCGTGCCGACCTACCCCGAGATACCCGAGGTCTTCCATCCGGCACCTGAAGTCATCCCCCCCATTCCAGAGGCTTTCCACCCGGTGCCCGAAGTCGTGCATCCTGCACCTGAACCTTACCACCCACCTGAGGTCTACCACACGGCACCAGAAGCCTCTTCCCCTGTCAACACGATCCGGGTCTTCTATGGGATCATGTTTGACGCTGGGAGCACAGGCACCAGGATCCACATCTATAAGTTCATCCAGAAAGACCCTGGTGAGTGCATTTCTTCATCTCTCTCTGTCTCTCTCCCTCTCTCTCTCTCTCTCCATTGAAGCCACTAGCAGGGCTTTGCACATGCTGCCGGCTCCCACTCTGTCTGCGTGCTGTTAGGTCATTCACTGAGTGGTGTAAGGACAGAGAGCACACGGGCAACACAGCCTCCAAAACAAGCTGAAGTGAAGTTTTAATTTGTCTGTCTGACTCAACTGCGTAGGAAGCAGACCTTTAAAAGGGAACTATGATGTAGTGTAGGTGAAGTTCTGCAGCCTAAATAGTTTCTTCATGTATATCATCAAATATTTTAGTTAGCGTTCAGGTTCATGATTTGTCTGCTTCCTTCTTTTTTAGTTGAACTGCCAGTTCTGGACAACGAAATGTACCATGCAGTGAAGCCTGGATTGTCTGCCTATAAGGACAACCCTGAAGAGGTATGTATGTGGGTTTAACCCAAATTATTAATGTCAGGTGTATTAGGGAGTTGTTCACTCTCTGAAAACCACCAAACCACTGGGATTTTCTTTGGGTTGGGTTCGTGTGATGTAAACACTGTGTAATTAAAACACCTCCCACTGATGCTGTCACTGCTGCCCACTCCTGTCTGCTGCATTCACCTACCTACTTTTGATGACTAAATGCATTTCTTAGATTGATTATAAAATATCTGCCTTCCTTTGTTTTCTTTTTCTCAGTACTCTGATTGGCCATACATGTTCATTTAGCTGCCTGTAACTGCTGTCTCCTCTGCAGGGTGGCAACAGTGTTCGACAGTTGCTGAAGATTGCCAAAAAGACAGTGCCAGAGGAGGAGTGGAGGAGGACCCCGGTGATCCTGAAGGCCACAGCAGGTCTGCGCCTGCTGCCTGAAGACAAGGCCAGTGCTCTTCTGAAAGAGGTGAGGCACGTTTTCTCTCTGCCCTCAGACAGGCACAGGCACCACCCGTTCCGCCAAGGAACGGGATGAGAAACCACTAAGTGCTTACAAGTGTCACTGAGAAAAAAGGCAGCAAGTCTGCCCATTTGGTGGCTATCATGTTACAAAAAACAGCTGTTGTGGGGTTGTGTGGCGTAACCATATTTGTCATTTAAGGTATTAAATCCAGGCTACTGTTCCAGTCATGCTTGTGGTTGAGTTATCTGTCACTCTAAAGCAGAACAGTTTGTTTTGTACAGTCTGGATAGACATTATCCCAACAAAAGTAGAACATTTGTTGGCGTAATGGCTGTGGCTGAGTAGTTTGGTGTAATTGGATTGTTTTAACACATACGTGATACATGTTTTCTACAGGTGCGAGAGGTATTTGATGAGTCCCCTTTCTTCATGCCAAACAACAGTGTTACCATCATGAATGGAAAAAATGAGGGTAGGTTGTTTTTTAATTTGTGTTTCTGTTACTAATTCATGCTGTGTATCGCACACATAACACAACATTTGTGGTGGCTGTGACTAAGACGTTGTTGTAGTATTTGCTTCATCCACTGAGGAAGCATCAAAGCACACTGTTGATTCTTAATTATGTTTAATGATGTTACTACCTCATTGAGACAAATAAATATGGCAGCGTGAGTCGCTGCCCAACGCCCATTATGTTTCACCTCACTCTATGTGCCATTAATTATCTTCACTTTATCACCGCAATAACTTGACACTGGAGACAACTGTAATTACCTGGTCTGGCCTGCAATCCTACATGTTAATTAAACCAACTATGCTACTTTAATATCAGCCTAATGAAGGAGAACAGGACTAAAAGTAATCTCCAGTTTATTTATGTACAATTGAATGTGCTGAATTTAAAAATTTTGCATAAATTCTCAGATTTTTACTAATGCAGACTTTTCACCCATGTGCTGATTTAGGAGTCCTTGCCTGGGTCACAGTGAACTTCCTTACAGGTAAGACATTGCTTGTGTTTTAATATGGAGGTGTTAGTGGTCAGGAGGCTCATATCTGAGGCTCCAGTGTACACAGAGCCCGGGCAGTGAAAGACTCATGTCTCCTGTCTGAGGTTATGAGCTTGAATCACTGGCCTGAAGCAGGTTGCAAAAACAAACAAAAATTCCCCTTGTTTTTCATTCAGCTATGGAACCATCCAATTTATTTTAAACACCCTTAAGTTTTAAACCAAAAAGGTGTTATCTCTCCTGGTAGGTGCAGACATGGTCTGTAACATGCATCATTCTGTCACTAGTTGTTGTAAAAGCAATAAATTCTAAATAAAACAGGCAATAAAAACACAAGAAAACTCAGTATTCTCTATTTGCAGCAAATATGGATAACATGTTATTATAAGTTTCCTTCACCCAGTGTGATGTATGTAACTCTATGCTTATTTGCCAAAGGTCACTTGTATTCCAACACAAAGAGGACTGTGGGGATCCTGGATTTGGGTGGAGGATCTACACAGATCACATTCCTTCCCAAGTCAAAGGTGAATTGAATATTTCATTTTTTAAAATGTCTGTTTTAAGATGTTGTGGTTCGTTAAGCAGCTAACATTTGTTGTTTGTCCAACAGAAAACCATTCAGTCTGCTCCCTCCAGTTACATTGCTAGATTCAACCTGTTCAACCATACACATCAACTCTACACACACAGGTACAACACAAATACATCCTCTATGATTTGGTTTTGTCCATAAAAAATCACTTTTAAGTATTCTGCAGAGTAAGAATACATATCTATCTAAAAACGTAACATACATGTTTTTATGTCATCATCACATAGCTACCTTGGAAATGGACTGTTTGCCGCTAGACTGGCAACTCTTGGAGCACTAGGAGCTGATGGTAGAGTATCTTGTATCTTTTATTACTATTCCATTGGCACTATGTGCCAGTATTTCATGTGCCAATGTATTCACTGAAAAATGGCAAATAGTTTTTTGTTTCTGTATTCACAGGTTTGGATTGGAAAGTCTTCACTAGTTCTTGTCTCCCGAAAAAGTTTAGAGAAGAAGTGACTTTTGGAGGAACCACCTACAAAGTTAGCGGGATTCCAGACGGTAAGATAAAAGCACTGTGAGGTTTTGATTGCCTTCCCAGTGCCTTGGATCCAGCGATCCTTGCATTCCTCTCTTGACTCTGGAGCACAATAGAGTACAGTATAATACAGTCTCACATGAGAACATTTATCCGCTGAAGTTTCTGCAACCTTGGCGCCAAACACATGTTTTGTCATCCTCTCTCTCTGTCTTCCCTCTTGAACAATTATACTGCAGTCAACCTTGTATTTAAATGAAAAGAAAACTGTCAGTTAACTTCACAAATAAGACAGTCACTCCCATACCACAGTCAAGTAGCCAAAAGATGCTGGGCTTGTCCCTGAGCTGTTATTTTTTTTGTGTAACGAGCAGCTTGATCTGGACCGCTCACAATTATGTGGTAAAAATAGACAGCCCAAACAGGACCGCGTTCAATGCCGCTCTTGTCAGCACATGGTTTTGCTGGCACAGTTGAACCAGCTATACCCATGGGGCTTTGTGAAACTTGTCCTTCTGGGGCTTCCCTTGTATTTTGCCTGGTGATCCCCCAGCTTCAACCCCTAGCTGACCTCAAACTAAGGTTCCAAGCATTCCATCCGTAGCTGCCTCCATACATCTTTAACTCACTGTTCACT
>JAUBNQ010000004.1:11028008-11041986 GCA_032353495.1 Ctenopoma kingsleyae | reverse complement strand
CCCTAGCTGACCTCAAACTAAGGTTCCAAGCATTCCATCCGTAGCTGCCTCCATACATCTTTAACTCACTGTTCACTTCACATTTGTCATGAGTTGGTTACATTATTCTTGAACATAACTCATACCTTCAATCTTGTTTTTCTTCAGGCTATGCAGGCTACAAGCTGTGCTACTATGAGGTGATGAAAGTAATCAAAGGGATAGTGCACCAGCCTTATGAGGTGAAGGGCAGCAGTGTCTTCTACGCTTTCTCTTACTACTTTGACAGAGCTGTGGAATCGGGCCTCATTGGTGAGTGGGCAGTCACCTTCCAGTACCATTATCTTTCATGCTAATTATCATCTTTTTCACAAAATAGGTATTCAAATTGCATGTTTGCTTTTTTCTGCACAGATGGCAGTCGAGGTGGTGCAGTTGAAGTTAGGGATTTTAAGAAGAGAGCCAAGGAAGGTAAGCGTTACATATTATCTTCTCTAGGGTTGGATAAACTTGTGTATGAAACCACCAATCTTACAAGTTATATTTATATCAGTCTTCTAACCACTGAAACTTCATGAAAAACAACCCAGGCTCTAAACAGCAATAGCAGCAAAAGCTTGTTTGTGCCCAAACACTTGGCACAAATTGTACCAAATTGGCACAGCTTATCCTTTGAAGAAAGAATTTATTACAAGAGTAAAATGTAACTGATTATTTTCTAAAATGTGTTATGGAGACAGATTATAAGACAACTTCAGTTTATTATGGAATAAATATATGTTAACAGCACTATAAAATGTTTTAGTTGTTTAAGCAGTATACACCATGCTTATCAACTCAAGTTGGTGACATTTGTAATACTCATGTAGAACCAGATTTATAGCATCAAGGAAGGAGTTGGTGTGTTATGTAAGACTGTTTGTGTTGTGAGAACACTGTCACATGGTTTTGAGGAACAAGTCTGGCTCGGGCTGGACTGGCAGCTGAGCTGAAGATGTCTGTCTGGACCAGGCAGGAGGGCACCTGACAGCCACACACCACCTGGGGGCTGACACATACTGAAACGCAGACACAATGTGTACCAGGCTGTTTAACGCCACCACCCACCCGCAGCCTTGTGCTGACCCTCAGCCGTTTTCCTCGCACCTCCCTGTTTATTCAGCCAAACAAAACACAAATGTCATCTTTTAATCATGTAGCACAGGGGTTAGAAAGTTTTTTTTGCTAATACATAGAACACGACTGTATTAGGTGATGTAATAAATATTTTTGTCAATTATATGTGTTATTGTCATGCCTAAAATGTGTTGTTTTTTGTGTTTGCAGTGTGTAACAAAATGACAAAATACCGTGCTATCAGCCCCTTCCTCTGCATGGATATGACATATATCACCTGCCTGCTAAAGGAGGGCTTTGGCTTCAAGGACAGCACTGTGCTGCAGGTGAGACAATCAGAGACACATCACTGTGGACAGTGGATATACGAGTCAATGAAATAATAAAAAAAAGCTACATGGAAAACCCTTCATATTCAGTCTGTGCAGTATTTCACAAGACTTAAACATGACTTTTTGCTCTACATTACAGTCTGTGTAGGACATTGTTTGCCTCTTTGTGGTTTTAATGGAGAACCTCCTTGCACTTTGTTCAACAGCTAGCCAAGAAGGTAAACAACGTGGAGACAAGCTGGGCCCTTGGAGCAACATTTGACTTCTTCAGAAACCTCAACATCCACTAAGGATGGCTCACTGTCGCTGCAGCCGGCACTGAGAGGGACAGTTAGTCACTGTGGGGCTTCCCTTCCTCTATCTACCCTTGATCAGCCCGTCCCCTCACAGACACACCCGGTCCCACCGTGCTTCCTTACCCACAATGCCCCTCCTCTCCTCCTCAACCTCAGCACCCTGCAAACATTTTGAGAACTGTTGAAAAAAAAAATCACTATATTTTTATAAGGCCAGCTATTTCTACTGTATGTTGAGCTCATAACTGGTGGGATGACTTTATTTTTGTAAAACGTTTACATTTTTTCATTACTTATGGGTGTGTGATCTGAAATGTCTTTGTCACTTACCTGGACAGGTGTAGAGGCTAGTTTAGAAGCAATACAACCAGTCATGGTATTTTGGTGCTTACTGTGGTCCTGTGTGCACTATACAGAACAGTGAAAAACCATTAAGAGACTAGTTGTTGGAAGTTCAACCATAGTTTTCTTTTTAAATTTTTTTTTAAAATTAGTCTTTTTATTCTAGTGTACCCTGATTGATTTGCCCCTAACTTTACACAACCTATATATCATTAGGAATAGAGCAGCTGAAAATCATAGTTTCTTTTCTTCAACTATGCACTTAACACTTTAATTGCAGATACTGTAGCTATGACACGAGTTGCTCTGATGTTGTGATATCAACTAAATATATATTCATCTTTTGTGTTGGATTAGCCATGACTCAGGGTGGCAAAGCTGTGGAGATATGCCTCTCATAGACTGTGTTGTATGGCTGTTACATGTATGAGGTCAATGCCTGTATTTTTAAAGTTCAGTCATTATTGCTTGTTTTGTCTAGAGTGCAAAAGACCTTATCAAGCATGGCTAAATTGCAGGGGCCCCAGGTCTGAACTGTATTTTAGACTAGCAATAGGAAAACCTCTAATCAAGGGTAGTGTATCAACATCATTTAAAGCGATTAAATACAGCAAAAATGTAAACAGAAATTATGTAAAATAGTTTGAAAACCATGATTCTTTCACTTATTGCTGTTTGCTCAAAACATTAGTAATATTGATTTTTTTTCTTGTGAACTGTACAAATATTTAAAAAACTCAAAGTTTACCTAGAGTATTTTAATCCAATATTAACTCTTGATTTTTGTGTAACTGCTCTGTAAGCCAGGCCTTATCTGTTTTTCAGTATTCAACATGTTCAATAACTACTGCTGTATATACATAATGTAAACTTATATTATCAGTGAAATCATTTGACAGGAACTGCTTTTACATTGCAAAACCTTCATGCTGCACAGTTGCTCAGAAATGCCTCTATGTTCATCAGTCTGAGTAACCCGATGACTAACACGTGTAAATTGTTTTTAAATTGTTTTTTATTAAATTCAGTGAAATAAATGTATACTGTCCATGTATGTTTTAATAAAAGACAAAAATGTGCATCATGTAAAATGCTTCACAAATCTTAATTATGACTGTACATCTTGCAGGACATCTTTGAACCTTCTTTCAGTAAGGGAACATAAAAGCCCAACAACAATCCCATTTATTTTGATGTGTTGTTGGCGTGTACACTCTGGACAGCTGCAAAGTAGCCCAGCACTATTTTTTCGTGTAGATTTATTTTACATCAAATAGCACACAAGAGAAAACCATCACAAATGAGTAAAATAAATCTTTTTTAATTCAGTTATTTTACATTTACAATGTTTACAGGCTTCAAAGCTCACAGTCACTGGAGATCCACCAGCAACCACTGCATGACTGATGCATCACTTGCTTGCAAACCCCATGATCTGCTCCTGCAGAGGCAAAAGACACATCAGCTCAATTTCACAACCTTTGAAGCATGTTTAATAAAAACCTGTTAAAAGTGCGTGGTGCAACAGACCTCTACTCACAACCTGGACACCAGTAGAATTATGACATTTAATATGTAAATGATGCCACATTTCACTTTGCTCCTCCATAGTGAAATACCTTTACAAACAGTTACAGCTGTATTGGTCTGAATCACTTAGTAGGGAATAAAGCCATTTTACATGAGTGGTTGGTAATAAAAGGGGTGTGAAAACACAAGCCAACACCGCTGTCCGCTGCCCCAGGGCCAGCCCTGCACCCCACCCACACACTTTTGGTAACACTAAATTTGGGGCTAAACTTAGATGCCATAGTAGTAGGTTCAGAACCCTGAAAATTATAGACACCGCTAGTAAAGTAAAGTTCAGTGTAATCAGAAAAGAGGGTGGAGGCGGAGCTCAGGTTTGATAGGTGGTTGATATTATCTGAGTGATGGGATGTAAAAGAGGATATGTTTGGAGGTAGAACCTAGAAGGGAGGGTGCTTACTTTTAGTGCTGGGAGCATGTTGGTGGCCTGCAGACCAAAGGTGCGTAGGAGAACCACAGGAGCAGAGTGAGTGGAATAAAGGCGTTTCATGAGATCGACGGCAGCCATCATGGGCAGATTGTGGCGCTGGCGTTCAGTTTCATATTCTAGTAGGTGCTGCAATGCTCCTGCACAAACAATAAAAGATGGGGTTTGGGAGGGTATAGTTTGAGCTTGTGTATGTCTTGTATATGTTTTCTACATTAAGTCATGGTGCTATTTTAACTTCATTTAACATATGAAAAAATAATCAGTTTCTCATAATATAATTTTAATTTTTTATGAGGAACAACTTACATATACAGTAGTTTCTGGAGGAATAAGCACAGTAACATCAAATAAATGTTGCCGGAAAAGCTGATGCTTTTTACATTACACATCAACAGTGCACATTTCAGCTGGGGCAATGGAAAAGAGCTTAGAGGAAACCACTGCGCTATGATTGCAGCATTTATGTCTGTTTAAACTTCTCACTGACCCAGGTCCTTCCCGTTAAAAGCTGCCTGGCTCAGGAGCTGTGTGAGGCAACCCACATCCCCAAAGCCCAGGTTGACTCCCTGACCCGCCAGAGGATGGACGCGATGGGCTGCATCTCTGCAAAGACAAACATATTCTCTGCTATCCAAATACATTCATGCCATGGTATGCTATTTTATGTACAGCGTAAAATCAAAGTGTTATTCTTACATGGGAAGTAAGAGATTAGTTGAATGTAAATAAGAAAACAGATTAACAGCTGGTTAGTAGGCCTTGAAGTGCAGGATATTTCAACATACTACCTTACCCAATGAGAGCTACACGGTGCCTTATGTACTCTGATGCGTGACCCATGCCCAGTGGAAACATGACCCGGGTCTTTGGGCCAATTCCTGCCACACTTGGAGGGAGCTGTCGAGGTGAACCTGCAGATGGCATGATGAGTGATAGGGCACCCCGGAACAGAGAGCCTGCTGTCTCAATCAGCTCTGACTGGTTCTCATTATTCCACTGTCAGTGCACACACAGACAAACAGTAAGACAGAGGCATATACATAGAGATGGCTCATAAGAGAGAGAAAATAGACATTATCCCTTTGAGTTGACAAAGAAAGTAGCTGACATAGGAGTAAAGCTGAACTCAAGGCCAGCGAAAGTGTTTTTTCCCCTCCCTAACTAACTGGTTTGGCAGGGACTCAGGAGCTGGGCTAATTAAAAGAAGATGCCGGCCAGACTATGGAGTTGAATTAGCTCTGTTTGAAAAACATTCCATGCAGTAATGGTCGACACTGGGAGACCACAGGTTTAATTAGCAAACCAGGCCTGAAACCAAACGTGACTCAATCATGGTGACCCCGTCCATCAGCAGGCCCAGTAAAAATAGCCTGCTTGGGAAAAAGGAGTTCTCCAAACATAAAAAAATAGATAGTTATATCATTCCCGCAGAGAAATATTAGTATTGTAGAAAGTTTGGGCAAAACAATGACCATACTGTTTGTATGACTCACTGAAAACAGTTCAACGTGTGAGCAAGTCTGTGGAGAGTCTCTGCCACATACAGTTCACTGCACACATATACAGAAATGTTGCAACGTCTTTAGTGTCAGATGTGGAATCTGAGTGTAAATACAACATCAACAGTTTAATGGTTAAGAGAGAGAGACTTACAAAGGCAGAGTTGATGGCATCAACAAAACGCTCCTCATCTAACTCTAGCAGCTCTTCTGCAAGCTGGTGACTGGTTGACCACACCAGAGAGCTCTCCGTGTCTGACAGCTGCAGCGCACAGAGCACGGACACTGAAGCTTTATCAAAAAATTATGTGACAGATGGATATTTTGCAACAAGAACTACTACAGTAAATAATGCAGATATATTACCGGTAACATTGCGATGGGTCCTGTTGGGAGGAACCTCTGCCATGCGACATTGTTCTCCGTGGGCTGTCCAACACATAAATTAAATATTCTACTGAAAATTGCAGGGCACTGCACTGTATTGGTATATTTTAATTACATACATTACATATGAAAACAAGATATTCTAAAAGGGTGTTGCTGGGTGGGTGTATTGTTTTATGCTTGCTGACAGATGACATTGAAAATAAAATAAAAATACTGTGTAAAATCACTCAGTACAATAATACTTCCAAACATTTTTGTGTGCAAATTGCAAATAAAGTAGGGGAGTATTGCACAGCGCATGTTATAAAAAGTATTATTGAGAAATAGAATCTAAGCTGATTGCGATACTCACTTCGGACAGGTGCAGTACAGCAACCACAGCAGATTGGTCATAATTCCATTTGACTGTGGGTATTCCTAATTTCCGCCTAACCATTGAGTTTGGTCCATCAGCACCAATCTGGAAAACAGATGAGAAAAATAAAAATAGCAAAAACAAAAACAGACATGGACAGAGAACCAGTACACTTGGTGTGATGGAACCAAACTAACCAGCAGCTTAGTCTGGAGAGTCACTCCGCTGGCCAGTGTCACCTGGACCCATGGGATGGAGTCTGCATCATGGTGGGGCATGGGCCATGTATACTTCACCACTTTGGACCTGTACTTAACTTGCACATTGTCTGACAAACAGCACGTACATAAAACTGGTGACTACAAAGGCGGCAATAAAGAAAAAAACATTGTTTCTTAAAATAAAATGTTAACTAGTGAGACTTTCTCATTACAAAGGGATAATCTTGGCCCTGTGTATGTATCATCACACTAAATCAACGCTTTGCTACTTTTTCTTTCAAAAGAGGAGAGGATGGTTTGCCTGCAGCCAAAGCAGTGGAAGATCTATAAACCACCTCATAAAACACTGCTGGTTTTCCTCACTGGCGCATGGTAGCTGGCGAAATTCATATTTGACAATCTTCTTAATGGTCTTGGCCTGTACACTGCACTGACTAACAGTGTTTCTCTACAAGCACAACACGCCACACTCACACATGTTGCTAGCTTGTTGGATTTTTGCACTAAAACTGCTTCTCTTCCTAAAATATCAGCAGCTGCTCATCCCAAACATGAAAGAATTCCAAGCTACATTGGCTCCTGCTGACTTGGAGCGGGACCCATCCACATAACGGCTACTGGTTCCCGAACACAAATGTCAAATACGGGTTTCCAGTGATTGAAGAGCAGTGTTATGTTGAAAACAGCTGGCGGGGAGCATACTTTTCATGTACAGTGTCTTGAGCATAACAACGGCTAAAATGAGAGGAGAGAGAAGTGGACAAATGGGAGGCACATGAGGCAAAACGTGCTGTAACCACACATCCTTGTGTTGAAAACTGTTTATAAATATGCCACTTTAACTGTCAAGCACACAGTAGAGCTAAGTTTTATTTGTGAACCTCACAAAAGTTGGTCTAATGTCAGCAATACAGCACTCTACACTGTCAGCATTTTAGTATCTTAAGAGGTGGCAAAGTTTGGAAGCACATGGCAGCTTTAAATAGGTCACTGGACCACTTCACGTGTCCTTAGAGAGCGCTGGGGCTCTGCAGCTCTCAAAATGTGAAGTTTTAATTGGAATTGCAGGAAAAACATACACGGCTCCAGAAACTTTGTCTTTAAAAACAGTCACCAGGAAAGAGTACAAATAAACAAAACCTGTCCGGGTGACAGGATGGAATAAATGTGGTTGTATTAGCTGCCAGTGTCCATTAGGCAGCTGGAGCAGGAATCAAGAGGTTTTACAGTGCGCCACTACTGTGTGAGGTTTCATGATTTAACCGTAAATGCTGTGCTTACCGGACAGACTGTCCAGCTGTTTAGTGAGTGCAGCCACAACGATGTCGTTCTCTACAATGTAAGCCATCTCGTCCTGCAGGTCCTCCTTATCGAACGTGATCAGGGCATCTGAGCAGGCATCCCAAACCTAAATGAGAGACCCGTTATGCCTGTGGTCTATGAGCCTGTCCCTAAATGCATCCCCTTTACCTATATATAGCTGGGCGAAGAAGTGCTGCTTCACTGAGCTAAACACATTAAAGTGGTTAGCTCCTACTGGAGGTTAGCAAAGCCTGCATAAAAACATAAAAACCCAGAGAAAGTAGGGTCACTAACACCACTTCAGCTTAATGGTACTCTCTGAGGTGGAGAACCAAACGACATTTTGTGATGTGGACTTTTGCAAACATTTTCTTGGAAACTCAAATAACATTTTTTGACAAGTTTGTTCACATTACAGAGACAGTCAATATTTACCTGCAACCAAAAGAGGCAGAATGAGATTTAGCTTTAGGTTGCTGTAATTCCAAACCATTTTGAGTTGCACATGACGGGTTGAAATGTGTTTGTACAAGGTTAATCCTCTCCTGCGTTGTAACTCTGGTGACACAGCCCATTATTGTGCAGTAATATGCTGCTGCACTACTTTTTTTTCCAACTTGCCATAAAGCAGGGGGACATACCCTACAGAAAACCACTAATGGCAGTGGCTTTGCAACTTGTGATAAGTGGTTGGGAAGAAAGATTTACAAAGACCAGCCCAAAAATGGTTTGGTTTTGTTTCATGAGGGATGAAATGATGCAACTTTGGGATAGAATGAGCTGCTACTTTCTGTGCAAGATTTAAACAATGCACGTCCTTGCAAGAAAAAAATGTGGGAAAAAATTACATCTTGATGGCGAGAACTCAATTTGCCTTTTGTTTCAATTCAAAACCTCAGTGCTTATGACATTTAAGGTGAAAGAGGATTTGATTGCAGGGAAAGAATGTTATTTACAGTTGACTTGCACTACATACTTTCCAGTGCTATGGCTGAGATGTATATGACTGAGACTCAATGAGCAAACAAGGCAAAACAGTGGTAGCAGACAGAAGATATAATGGGAGAGGTACACTACCATAATCACTGTAAGGCACTGCATGATGACATCTTAGGCCTAGAGAGAAGCCCTGCGGTCGAGTGTTTGGTACACATCAACCACATCTTACAAGAGGGAATGAGCCTGCACCCGCAGCCGTAAAGTGGGTTCACTTTGCAGCAAACAACCACTCTGCTAATCTTTCATCTTCTTGCCGTTGTTCATTTGAATCTTCATAATTAGAAGATGTGGGGAACAAGTACCAATTTGAAAATGTCAAAATAATTCACTCTTCATAGAAAACATGGCTTTAATAAATAAAACGTGCATGGTCAGAAAGCCATCCAGTACTCTGAATATGCCAGGAAATGATCTTTTTTTAAATATACCTTGTGTTTTTTGGCATTTGGTGTGCCGCACATCCTGCAAAGCTACTGAAAAGGCATAAATTGCACAAAGGAATGAACAAAATGCATGTTACATGAAACCACTGTTTGCCATTTTAATGTGAACAATTACATATCATATACATGATTATATGATACAGTATTGTGTTGCTTGTTCATTAAGCTGAATGACTGAGTAGAAGTTAAGTGTCACAGATTTTTCTCTCCACAAATTGTATGGTACTGTGATTGATGGATGACAGAAATACATACAGTACGCCAGTAAATTAGAAAGTCCTGAGGGCATATGCAGAAAAACTAAAGTTATGCAACAGAAGGATTTTGGTTCGTATTGCAAGAAGATTCAAGTTACTTTTTTCATGAAATTACACTTTTTGAACTTTTGACATGGCAGTAGAATAGCAGTTATCGTACCTTTTTCTTGCGCAGATAAAAAAGCTACTTTACATAAGAGAGTGCTAAAGATCAACATACCTGCATCTTTTTATATGGCTTGTACCTCATCTTTGTGATGTGCTCCCATGCTCCAATACCTGTGTGCACATGAACACATTTCAAAACTATTGCAATGCTAATTTTATGCAAAAATGAAAGTCAATAATCACATAATTATAATCATACTGACAGGGGATGAATCTAATAATGTGGATGTGTTTTTTCCTCTGTTCTGGAGAATGAGTTAAAGATCATCAAACTATATAACTTTGTGTCTAAAGGAAAACTTATGGTAAATTTCACTGTTATAAAATGACATGACCCTGGAAATCACCAATTTAAAGTAATAATTTAAAAACAACACAATAGGTATTTGAAGTACTATGTAAGGTTATCGTGAATAATACTGTATGTGGCCAAGTCTGACATTTGTATGGGTGAAGATGGCGGTGTCCATGAACTCTCTATAACCTTTTACTTTTTATTTAGGTGCCAATGAGAGGCAATTACATCACTGCCAAGCACAATGTTTCTCAGCATCACTGCATTCCTATGAAATATTCTGACATTTCGGTGTCAAATCAGATAAAGTCTCTGATCAGACAACAGGGTCAACACACTGTTGTGTCTTCTCTCCTGTATTTGTGCTTCTTCCTTTCTAATTGTCTTTCTCTATATAAATAAACTGAATTGTTAAGTTGGTGAATGGTTCACAAAAAATGTAAATTAATGAGTTTGAGATATTAAGCAGCTTATCCTAACTGTCTTTAACTTTCAACTTTGCAAATGTTATTTTTACTCAAATATTTTCATGGTGAATTTAAATGCACAACCCACTGGATATTATTGTAGTTTTCCTGGGTCATTGAACTGTTGAGCTGGCCACATACAGTATTCCTACCTGATGTTATGTCAAGGTCTAATCAAGTTAAATGATGTACTGATGTGTGCAAAACCTGCACAAATTAAAATAATTTTGCCTAATGGTTACCGACTATGTAATTCCATGCAATAACAAAACGCACAGATTTGGACAGATAGGCACGTTGAGCAATTTTAATGGACTCCTGAGGTGGTAATTTAGGACAAGGAGCTTATTTCACATATGAGTACACCATGATCAGCTAAAGTTACATGGGCTGAAATCCCTGACTCTCCCTTTTCCTGGCTGCCAAAAATCTGACCTTGTGAGAGCCACAAAACTACAGTTTCAGCTGTAGAAAAACTCACATCCTTAACTAAGAAAAACATGGTGTCAGGAAAATTCCCAGGTGACCTGTCACAGAAGGAACACTGTGGTCCCATTATGATCCCCACTAAGCCTTGATGACTGGACAATGTCTGATCCCTGGCTTACCTTGTGGGAGTCATTTAGTAGTCTAGAGCAACTTTCTCACAGGAAGGAAGCTCATCACCACTTAAATAACTGCATGGTTGATATATTTTCTATTTTTACTGTCTACGGCAAAACAGCTCTTTAAAACACACTATACATTAAAAATCAGGTTGTAACAGTGTACTGTATACCATACCAGTGAGGAGGGTGGCAGAGCCTGGACTGATGCTGCTGACTCTGGTGCTGTACATTTCTGGGACCTTGTCTATGACTTTCTTGTTGCCCGCTTCAAGCAGCAAAATCTTCTTACCCATCAAGTTGGGATCCATGCCTGTCAACAGTAAATATTGGAGAGTTTGAGTAGATTATAGAGGGAAGAATTTTAGTCAGTTTTTTAGTAGTTTTATCATTGGACCTTTTGTCACTGGACTGGCCCCAAAATGAAATTCACTAGGACTCAACCCAAGCGGACAATCCAGTAACCTCTATGTCATCTTTCATCACGTGAGGTTTGTCACCAAATCAGCTTTTTATCATCTTAAAGATGTTGCTAAGATATGGCCTCTTCTTTTTCTGAGTGACACAGGGAGTCTAATGCATGCCTTTATATCAAACAGCATGGACTACTGTAATGCTCTCCTATCTGGTCAACCTCAAAACACTATAAATCAGTTACAGCTCATCCAGAACTCTGATGCCAGAATCCTGACAAGGACCAAAAGGAGAGAACACATTACACCAGTTCTAACTGGTTGCTTGTCAGCTTCCATATTGTTTTTTTTATTCTTTTACTTGCTTTTAAAGCTATGTGGTTTTGCACTGGCCTATTTGTCTGACATGCTTTCAGTGTATGAAGTAGATCCTCTAAGATCCTCTGGTACAAGTCTGTTAATTGTGGTGAGGCAGCGTTGAGTTTTTATGCTTCTAGATGTTCAAACAGTCTGCCTGATGGCCTGATGACCTGAGACCTACCAAAAGTATCAATGTTTTAAATGCAAATGTAAAACATACTATTTTAGCCTGGCTGTTGAGTAAAACAATTTGTGGCTATTGCCGCACGGCCAGTGATTTAATGTATATGTATACAGTATGTGCATATATGCATGTGACAAATTGTATTCATCAATCTGTTCATGGGACCTCTTCCATTTTTATCTTGTTAAAGGCTTTTTTCTTTGGGAGTTCTTTCTTACCCAATTCAATGCTACAGAAATAAAACTGACATGACTATAAAGGACGTGACACGTTTTTGAGCCTGTTTACAGATACACAGATTTGGGTGACTGACACTCAGTCTTCAAATACAATCTTTAATTTTGATTTGAATAGGTTAATAATAGCTGAAGTAACATACTAAAACGTGGTCAGTGTTGGGCGATCACTTACCTAGAGAACATGCCATTGCAGATCCAACCATCCCTCCCCCGGATATAATAACATCATAAACCTCATTCTTGCCAAAATCGTCTCCGTGTTCTACACTCACTAATCCTCGCCTGTTTATTTTTATAGCAGACACATACTTTTTTGAAATAAAACACCGACCAAGTCCGTCCAAGGCCAGCGTCAACTTTGACAGCTTGTGCATTATTCTGTTCTCACTCGGTTCTCATATGGGACACACGACGTATTACACAACAGAAAACAATCCAACTCTCTCGTCTGAATATGTTAATATAAGAATCAGAAACACGTTTCCCCTTGAATGTGTCCTAATAAGACCTGCTGCGTCCCTGCTGTAATGCAGCCATGTTGTGTTGACAAGCGATCCAGATGATGGACTTCCGGTTTCTTGTCCAATCAGGGGAGACGTCGGTCGTGAGTGACGTTGACGCTTCTGTCCGCAGACAGTGCAGACGCATCTGAAACGAGAAGAAAACCTGTCTAGTTAAAGGTTTTATGCAAGGATTTTGTCAGCTTTATGTCAACAGTTGGTCCTCGTTAGCTTAACAAAAGCCTGTAGCGTATCTTGTAAGTGTAGATATAATTTGAGAAAGACATTATCTAGGAGTTTGGGGGACAGTTCGACGCCGAAAAATACGTTAACTCCTTAAACTCTTACCAGGTTGGCGGTTCATTTTTGCTTTCCAGTTGAATGTCATAATGTTTATTTACATTTCTATGCAGTTTTATCTGGCAGAAAATAGAAACCAGGTACGCACGTAACTAAATACGCATAGAAACTGAGCTTTGCTAACGCTAAATTGTTACTACGCTAAAAACTATTCTCAGAAGAGCGCTGATGTCCGGTTGCCATAGTAACCTGTTTACACAGACTGGAGATGGAGTGGCCTGCAAGTTTGAAGTTTGAACCTTTTATATGAATATAATGTAGGATATAATAGCCAAATACTAAAACAAAGTAGAGCTACAGCTGATTATTATCATCTGTGTTGAATGACCAATCATTCTTTTTTTGAGTATTGTTTAAACGTTTGAAAATATAATTATCAATGTAAAATTATGATGAATGAGGCCATGAGGACGTCTTCAAATTGCTTATGCTTAAAGATTTACTTAAGCCCAAAGCTGTTCACTTTATTACTGTATAAAATTGAGAAATCCAGGAAATCTTATTACATTTGAAACTGCAGCACTTCGTTATTTTCATGGTTAACAATAATTGATAACCATACATGAATACATTGGTTGCCTGTTTTGTTCTACCAATGGTTCAACCACAAAAACATTCAATTTACTCTGAAACAATAGTTTATGACCAGTTGGCAAGTAACTAAGTACATATACTCAAGTACTGTTCTTAAGTACAGTTTTGAGGTAATTGTACTTTACTTGAGTATTGGCATTTTATGTTACTTTTACTTCTACCCCACTACATTTCAGAAGGAAATATTGTACTTTTACTCCACTACATTACTTTTACAGCACTAATTACTAGTTAGTTTTTTTTTT
>JAUBNQ010000004.1:10969380-11027908 GCA_032353495.1 Ctenopoma kingsleyae | reverse complement strand
TATTATTTTGTCACTAATCCTTATTAGTTTATGTATAACTGTATGTTGAAGTAGTAAAATAAATAACACAAAATATCTTTTTATTTCTTAATAAATGACTTCATTATCAGTAATGAATGATAATAAAATTATTTTTTCTATTTTTTTGTTAATGTCAAAGGTCAGAGGAATATGTCAAAGCTGAAAGCTCAAACCTTACTGAAAGATGGACTCAGATCAGAGTTAATGCTCCAGCAGCAGCTCAGTGCCCTTAGGGAGGCTCTTCAACTGCAATTGCAGGAGGCAGAGAGGAGACAAACAGAGGAACTGGAGAAGAGGATTCATCAGAACGCTCTCCTGTCAACAGAAGATAAAAATGAACAGAACAACCCAATAGAGTAGGTTTTCTTTAACTATCTTCTATGTTTTCTTTTAATTATGATATAGGTACTGTATTTCCTTAAATATATTTACTGTTTTTTGTGTTCATGTGGGAATTAGAAGACCTGACTCTATATCTGCTATGGCCTCAGACAAAGATACTTCACACCATCTCAGACAGTCAGAGAGGTCTAACTCACCTTCTTCAACAACCAGGAAGCATTCAGTCAGGACTTCAATGCTGATTCCTAGCAGGACTCAACAGTGTGAACGCTTAATTTTAATTAAAACAACACAAATGATCAAAGAGGAGGAGGCGGAAGCTGAGTGTCAGAAAAAGTTCTGCGCTCTGCCAGCTCCCAGCCATGTCAGCCAGCCCCTCTACCAGGAGATGATGGAGGTGAGAGAGAAGGAGAGCAAGCAGGCTCGAGAGCAGAGGAAGAACTTCTTGCTCTCCATACAACAACCTTTCAGCTTCCAGGAAAGAGAAAGGCAGAAAAGGGAGAAGCTGATAGCCATGTTAAATAAAGTCTCAAAGGATCAAAGAAACAAGACTGCTACTGTTAGAAAATCTCCCCACAAAGCAGAGAAAGAGTTGTCAGAATCTGACCTGAATGGTGAGTTTATTTTATAGTTTGTTTACCTCCAATTTGTATCTTTCAATTATTACACACCTATTGATTCCATATCATATTGTATACATGCATACAGTCTCCACAATGGCATGACTACAGCTTCTATCTTATCTGTCTGTAATTCTGTGTAGACCAAGAGGAGGTGTGCAGGAAAGTCTCCTCTCAGATGATAGTGCAACAGGAGAATCCCACTGCATCTGGCAGCCCAAAACTTCGAACTGCTGAGCGCAGCAGGAAGGAAAAGCTGGGATTCATGGATGATAAGCTGAGCTTCCGTCCAAAAATCATTCATAAGGTCCCTGATTTCAGCAGGCTGCACAAGGCCTTGCAAACAGAAGTCCTGAGAAAACCACAAATTAAAGATGTCACCAAGTGTCAGCCCTTCTGTCTGAGGACATCAGCTCTCCCAGCAAGGCGAAATAGAATGAGCCCTGAAAACTCACAGGTAAAATAGTTTCTTCACCAAAATAGTTTGGTTATGAAAATTTGTCTAAATTGTTTTAGTGTTTTTTGTTGTTGTTTGTTTCTGTTATTTTTTCATTTATTTCAGCAGAGTTTTGTTTAATTACTTACTAACTTTAGTTTCTGTACAATTTTATTATGTCATGGTAAACATAAACATCTAGAACTTATGTAAACATGTATTAAATTTGACATAATGGAATGTTAGAAAGGATAAAGCCTTTTCACAAAGAGCGTATGTCCCAAGAGCAATTATAGAAGAAGATAACCAGGAGTCCAAAGCACCATGTCCACATGGTTTCACATGAAAGTTTCACATTGCTTATTTGATGTCTCTCACACTTTCTTTGCTTGATGATGGTTTGAGACTCTTCCACCCAACACTTTATCAAGTCAATACCCTTCTGTTTTGTAAGGAGCAAGAAACCACTAGCCTTCCTTAAAGCCCATAATGTCATGATTACACCAAATGTGCAGTAACAGGCCTAAGAAAACATGTTTACTCAATAGTCTTTGCTCAGTTTTCATGTATTCTTGTCCTTCCCTTAACATTCAAGTTTTTATTAAAGCACTTCATAAAAGGAATTTCACCAGGTCAGGGTCAAATAGCTAACAAAAATGGTAACATAACTTCTGTCATTAACAGGTATCAAAAATAAGTCTCACCAAAAGCAAGTCACTTGGGGCCTTAACATCACTGTCCACAGACACACTTCCCACATACATTACAGATGCTGCAAGGAAGCGCTGCATGGCCATAAGGTGAAAGGGATTATTTTGGCATAATGTTTGAACTTTAGACAGTAGATTTGAACTCTGTACCGTTTCATACATAGACAAAATCTTTTGATTTAAATATATTGTTATTTATTACAGAAGGTCCATGGAGATGAGGGAAAGTAAGACTCAAGAGAGTGCAGACTGGTTGAGAAAGTACCAAATGAGGTCACAGGCCATGAAGAACACAGTCACCCTCCATGCAAAGTTGTTGGACCCACATGGCAGCTTAAACGAAGTATATAATGAAAAGCTACAGCAACATCGGTGAGTACTAATTATGCAAACCTGCTCATTCTTGCAATATCTCAACCTTTGCAACTTACATCACAACAACCACACACACCCGGCAATGGCTCAAAATGTAATCTTCTCTTACGTGAAGGGAAGCTGACCAACAAAGGATGAGGGAATACATGAAAGAATTACGGGAGATGAAGGCACGAGTTAGTGAACGCCCTTATTTGTTTGAACAGGTGAAACAGGTAAGTGACAGAAAACCTGAACATTACTTTACATTGATGATGACATGAACCTCCACTGGAATAACTTTGAGTTTTAATGGCAGAAAAATGCAAAGGCTCATGCAGAGCAGATATACAGGAACAAGCTGAAGAAAGCCGGGTTAAAGGAGCAGTTTGTTGAAGAAAATGGTGAAGCAGTTGAAGGTGTAGCAAGATCATCCAGATCTTGGGACGATAGAGGCCTGAATAACTGCAGTACTGAAAATGACATTCATAACAGGTATGCAGTATGAGAATTTTTAGCAAGTTTTGTTCATCCACTATGTAATCCCCCTGTGTCCGGTAAAAATATGAATAGCACTGCTGCTGCAGAGCCAAGGACTTCATGTGGTTTGGTCATATTACATTACATAATTTTCTGAGCTTGTCCAGCAGCCTTTAGTGAAGAAAAGAAAAGTGCTGTAGCCAAGTAAAAGTTCGTCGTAATTACAATATAGTCATTTTCTAACCCAAAATGTCTGATTTAGGGAAGAAAATGTAGACGACTGGGAGAAAATTGAAGATGTGGAGGAGGAGAGCGTGAAGTCCAAGGGGGAAGAAATGCCATGATCAAAAAGGTTCAGGCGGCACAGAGTTTTCTGTGGCCTCGCCACTAGAAAACAACTGTCCTCAAAAATGATTCATGTTATGGCTAACTATCCACACCAAACGTTTGATAGTTTAAGATGTGCAAGTATATATTATGAAATTATAAAACATCTGGGCTTTAAAATCATGAATGTTAGGGATCAAACCAGAATAAAATATAAGTGTATCATTTATAAGAATTAAAATTTTACATGCTTTTAGTTTGAGCTTGTACATTATATGCTATATATGCATGACATTCCCAGCAAATAATAAAAAGAAAAAGAAGAAAAACAATAATTTTGCTAAGGAACATGAACACTGTAATTTAGTTTAGAGGATGATGAACATTTAGTTACCAAATTAACAGTTCTGAAACTAAGTCTGTAACATTATATGCAGAAATTTGTGTTTTACACGATATATATACAAAACATTATATTATACACTGAAATATTTTAGTTCTGTTTTCTCTAGTTAAAATTTTAATGTGTATTTTTTTTAATGGGACAGGTCTTGTGAGGACAGCAAGTGTTTGACATGGGCCTCTCTCAGATGTGTGGCTTAAAGTTCCCAGTTATTTCTACAGCTACATAGCCACCTAAATAAACAGCCATCACTGCATCTGCATTCCCACAGACCAGTTCAGTGGTCTGCTCAAAGCCCATAGACCCACATCAAATAAACTTGTACGCTGGCCTCCCTGCTGTATGCTTGTGCTTAAACAGCTGACTGCCAGGAATTTGAAAGATTTTTTTATACTTACAAACCATATGGAGTTGTCTGTATCGTATATAATCATAGTCAAACATTTGTCACTGTGACCAATCTACGTATACTACAAACCTCATTCCAGGAACGTTGGGATTTTTTCTACTAAAATTAAAAAAAGCTAAAACTAAAAATCTGTATGTGTGGCCCATCATGAAGAGGAGAATCAGATAATGGTGATCCCAGATGCCAGTTTTATGACCAGCAAGAATGGGTAATATTCCACTACAGAAGTGTAACACTTTTATTCTGACTTTCCAAATTCTTAAAAAGTGTAATTAAAAGGAAAGGCAATGTAATGTGGAACACACCTCTATCTCAGCTTTTTTGTGTGTGTGCTGCAGGCATCAAACTCTAAATTTACAACTACAAAATACAATTGAGTTGATCTGTGAAAACACTGAAAATCTTCTGACAGATTAAGGTTTAAGCAAATAAACAAATCACAACTTTAAATTTTTTATTTGGTATTTTTGAAAAAGTCCCAACTTTTCTGGAAATTGGGTTTGTCTGTGTTTCCTTTACTGTATGTAGACACCATGCATTAAAGTTAATGGATGCACTGTTTGCATGAGTTTAGATCAACATTAAAATCTATGAGTGATTAATCTTAGAGTCACACTTTATTTATTTATTGTACATTTTAAATGTATTATGCAGATAGGAGTTAAAAAGGAGTAAAAGTAAACACAATCAATGCTGAATTTATTAAAAGGTTGTAATGGTATTCACTATGATTTTTGAGCTGTAAAGGTAAGTGTTGCATTTTAAGTCATAAGAAAAATGAGAGATGCATAAAATCAAAAAAATGTGCCACTTAGTAGTTAGAGATGTATTAAATAATCACAGAGACCGTTCTTTGATATCTCAAACATCACCATCCTGTCAGCTCCATCCTATCAGGTTGTCATGGGAACCATGTATCTCTCTCTCCCTACTCTGCCTTGTTGTCCCTGGAGGAGATTGCTGTGCACCTCTAAGTGCCCGGTGCACAGCTGAGAACAAACAAATTTCTCCAAACCTGTTAGATAATTTCCGAGTGGGAACCTGCATCCGTGAAATGCATGAGGGAGCAGACGCCTGTGACATCTATTTAAACAAACTGTAGTCCTTCATATGTGTGGAGACTCAGAAAGGGAACAAACACATCTCATTTAGATTAATGAAAGGCTATGCACTTGGCCACCAAATGTTATGATCACGCTGTTTGAGGAGTGGCTCTACTTAGCAGATGAACAATATAATTTCACCAAGGTGGTGTGTTCAAGTCTCTTATTATTCCAGCTGCTGTACAATATTAAAATTCCCACACATTTAATTCTGTAAATGCATGGGTTGCAAATGTAGGCAACTATGGACACACCCTAGAATGAACGATAAAGGCCTCAAGTGGAATTCACCTGCTAAAAAACATAAACAATTGCACTGCACAAAATGCTTATGTTGTGTTGTCTGGTTATTTTGTTGTTCATCTTAACTTCTTGTTTATTTAAATTCACTTGATTATAAAGTAAAAGTGTAAAGGCCAAGCATTTCTTTAAATACAGTGTACAATATATTGTGAGTGCAGAGCTGTGTGCATGTTAGGTCTCATTTTATTTGAGTCCGTGGTTCACCTGTAGGAGGAGCTGTGGCTTGCTGCAGCCTCTCTGGAGCAGAAGAGAGAGATTCCTCTTTTTCTCCTTCAGTGGCATGAGTAATATCCCCAGTGCTGGAGAGAGAGCATATCAAGAGGCAAACAGGAGGGGGAGAGAGATAGTAGCCTGTGTGAAAGATAAGAGCGTGGCATAACTTGTCTCCCTGATTGCACCGAGGCCCGGAGAAAGACAGACCAAGTGCACCAGAGTGCAGCCTACACACACACACACACACAAACACACACACTCACACATTCAGCCCCTCAGCCTGGCTCCACCAGAAGAAGTTCAGAGAGAAGACTGACCTCAAGAAGGTATGGTATGTTTGTGCATCTCTAGCCTAGGAATTATCTTCTGCAGCTGTGTCCCCCTCTCTTCAACTGAAAGATTATTAGCAAATCAGCTGTTACACTTACTTGATGCTCCGCTTTGTTTTCTAGGTTGCGGAAGTTTCATCTGTGGATTCACTAGAGTGTTATGGCTTTCCTCAAATTGAGTCTTCTTGTCCTGTAGAGGAGTTGTGTGTTTCCCCTCCAGAAGAACTTGTCTCGTCTTTGCAGCTTGAGGGAGGATGGAGGAGCTCTCAGGGAAGGACAAGGAGCTGATACGAGGCAGCTGGGAGAGCCTGGGCAAGAACAAAGTTCCTCATGGTGTCATTATGTTTTCCAGGTAACATCTTATACAATCAATTCAGTAAGAATAAGGCAGTAAAGTGACTTGTAAGGGAGAAAGACATTTGAGGTTTTTATTCTGTTCAGTTATCCTTTCATTAGCATGAATTCTAGTGGCATTTTATGCATAAAAATAGATTATTGATATTCTCTGTGTTGCAGCTCAGTAGCTGTGGTGTTAGAATATCTAACACAGGTATGGAGAGACAATCAAGCTACATCCTTCGCTGCACACTTTCAACATACAAGCACCGGAGGCTTGACTTGTTGCTTGGCGACAGACTGCAATAATCCACAATTTACTTTGAGACAGCTGCCGCTAAATCAGGCACTAGCAGGAAAATTGTGTAGCTAAATGATCTATAGATTGTTTCTGTGTCTGTGTGTATGTTTGCCATCTGTATATACCAACAGGATACTGTGCTATTTGTTTGTTGTAGACTCTTTGAGTTGGACCCTGAGCTCCTCAGTCTTTTCAACTACAGCGCAAACTGTGGCACCACTCAAGATTGCGTCTCCAGCCCCGAGTTCCTGGAACATGTCACCAAGGTGAATAAACACACCTTTGTAGCCTTATTTTTGTGCACACTTGATCACTTTGCTTATATAAATGTGTCACTGTATCTGATTTCCACACATATCTGTGCACACGTTTGCAGGTAATGCTTGTGATCGACGCAGCCGTCAGCCACCTGGATGACCTACACTCTTTGGAGGATTTTCTGTTCAACCTTGGCAGGAAGCATCAGGCAGTGGGAGTCCACACACAGTCATTTGCTGTAGGATATTACATAGTAAAACTCTCAAAAAGCAATTTCACAAGTGAATGAACTGTGAAACAATGTTTTTTCTGTGTGTTTGCGTTATTGTTTGTTTTGACTCCTGCAGGTAGTAGGTGAGTCCCTTCTCTACATGCTGCAGTGCAGTTTGGGCCAGGCCTACACGGCGCCGCTGCGCCAAGCCTGGCTTAACATGTACAGCATTGTGGTGGCAGCCATGAGTCGAGGGTGGGCCAAGAACGGCGAGGACAAGGCCGACTGAGGCACACAGCAGGAGCTGCTGAGCAGTTGCTGTCAGATCACTCAACATGGTTGCCATGGAATAAGGTTGTGTAACTTGCAGCATTGTGGCTTTGGCTACTCTACATTTGCTCTGAGCCGGCTTGCATAGTGTAGCAAATGCATGGTGTGGTTACACTTTACTATTGGATTGACCAACTACAGAGTTTATTTTCTTTGCTGTGGATGTTTAGTTACCAGGCGATGATGCTGGAAAGCTATGAGGATCTAAGGAAGCCGGCTATGGGTCTTCTGAGTCTTGACGAAATCCTCATAATGAGACAACAGATAATTGTTTAGTCTGTATATAATGACTTTGATATATCTACTCAGTGATTGTAGTGGTCTTTGTGATGTATGTTTCAAGAGTTGCACAACTGTGAAAAACAAGAAATTATACTAAGACAACACACACTACTCAAACTGTGATGGTTACTGTGGCCAGCCTGGCAGCTCTCTATCTAACTGGAACACAGTGATAATTTATAATACATGTTAGAACTTTTGCTAAAAAGCAGAGTGATTTTACAGAAGAAAATCATATCACCTTAATCACAAATATTAGTGTTTTTTTTTTTATATTATTAATATTGCACATCATCACACCTCTTTTTGTACGTTACTTTATTATTTAACATTTTACCTATTGATGATAAGCAAAGCAAATGTTAAACAGGATCTTCAATAGACAGGAACTGTTATACTCTGATAGCTTTCTTCAGTGATCAATGACTGTTAAGGCATTCATGTTCACCTTATTCAACATGGTGTGTAATTCTTTCCTCAGTAGAGGTCTTGAGTATTTCAATAGGCTTCAGCTGACTGTTAAACTCTAACTAATAGACTGTTATGTGACCTTTAGGGTTTGAAAGTAAAGGATATGATAGAGGAAATCAGTTTCCAGTCATTGATGTGTGAATTTGTTTTGTTGTACTGTAGTTGCTTATCTCAGTGATGATTATTAGCTGTGTTATAGGGCTTGTGTTTCTCTTACAGAGAGCTTCTGCCTGGAACCGAAACTGAAAGTACACAATTGTTATGGATGGTGAAACAAAGACTAAATTAAATAATGATTTTCCATTAATTTATTGACATGGAACAAATAATACATGGAATACTGTCTACTGACACTGTCCAATGTGTGTGTGTGTGTGTGTGTGTTAATATTGCTGCCATAACACTGTATGTATCATCCTCAGCTGTTATTTACATTCATGGTCACAATGCCAAGTAACTTAGCAACAGTGCGCCAAGTATTAGGTAATAACGCCATACAACTTTAAATCCAAGCTGCTGACATGTGGCTATTATTATTTTAGTTTAAGTTTACATTTATAAAATGTATTTTTATATTCTGAAATGTATGTGTAAAGAGCACTGATTTTTTTCTTCAGATGTGTACAGTATATGCTCCAGATATATTACTTTGTGTGGATTTCTAGGTAATGAACCCAATACAAGAAAACTAATAGGCAGATTTGCTTCTAAATAAGTTCCGTGTAATCATAGTAAGAAAAAATGTGCAGTTGTTACAGATAATTATAAAAGCTGTTTAGTTCTTGAATAGTTTGTTCAGTCTATGCTTTGTAGCTTACAGGTGTAATGTTTGTTAAATGACTGTGTAGGTGGCGTATTATTAATAGTGAATCGTTGTTAGTATGGGCACACAGCCCTATGCAGGTTGTTGTCCATGTGTCTGTTTTCAGGTAGGTTTTTTTTTAGCAGGCATGACAGACAACTGGTATGTTACCCTGTTAGCATCCAGTTCTGTACATATTGGGTGTATCACTGTCTACCTCACCACTATTAGCTGCTACCGAACAGCTATGACTTCACCTAGTTATCCTTCAACCAAAAAATGCACAGTATTAGAGTTAATATAAGCACGCACTCTTTGTAAACTGGATTTCATCCTACACTTTAAAGAAAATATGTTGTGTGCTAATTTGAGTCTAAATAAAGTGATTTGTGGATATTTTACTGCTAAATGAGGTCAGTGTGTTTTCCTCTTGCTCTCTGATTGTTTGCCACAGACTGAAAGTAATAACACATTGGTCAACATTTGTAATCAATCACACAATGCCTGATTACCTTCCCACTAACAGCCCATCCCTTAGTATTACATAAGAACCAAACATTGACTGGCTCATTGCCTTTGGCTACAGAGATGAAAGCGACTTCGGACACATCAGCCCACTTACTCATGCAACTGCACAATGTCACATCAAGATTTTTTGTACTGTTTTTTATGACTATTAAATTTTTTATAACTGTTTTGTAACAGTCCAACTTATAACATATAATGTACATATAATTTGGTTGTCTTATTGTAAAATCACATTCATGAGCTGGCTGGCTGAGTCTGTTCTGTTGTTGGAGCAGCTGCTGACATGGCCTTAATCTGTCTCTCTGCACTGCCAACAGTATCCTCACTCGCTGTCTCACTGCTGTATTTATTGGCTCCGTGCACCATGTCTCACTTCAGCCTACAGAACAACAGTGAGTCTGAGTTGTATAGTCACTGGACTTCATGGAGTCTAAGGCTCGACCTTCTCTCAGGGCACCAGTAGTTAGACTGCAACACAGTTCTGTAAGGTAGCAGCTAAAATACTGGATGCCTTTACTTCTTGTGGTAATTCATAAATTGGTGTTTAAAGTCTTACCTTAGGTGTACCACTCTACAGATGTTGTCTGAAGTGTCTGCGAGAAAAGACAACAAACAATATTTTTAGAAAGTCTGCAACGCGTTTTGGTATGAAGGGGTATCGAGCGTTGCCATGGCAACTGTTAAGTGATGGTCCAGAGTGGTATGTGTGTACGAGTGTTTCTTTTTGATGAAGGGCGGAAAGCAAAGGCATTGCTCAATCACACGCTCATTTTGAATTCAGCTGGAAAGAGTGGAGAGCGGCCACGCGTGCAGGCTAATAAGGTTTTGCTCTCATAGCTCTCTAGGAGCTGCAGCTGGAAACACAAGAAGGATAAGCAACAGTGGGAATGAGCTGTCTGTCAGCATCTGCAAAATTAGTGCAGTCATGTATATTAATAATGCCGGTGTTATTTATATTTTTCCTGATTCACAACAAATAAAGTGTCCATCCTGTCTGTGGCTCAAACTGGAGATTTGAATCTCGAAAAAATGGGTAACAGGTACAGGTTAAGGAAAGGCTGTCATTTCCTAAAACAACTAGCAAATGTTACTTAAACAAGAACAAAATGTTTGTTAAGCACTATATTTTGCAGTGTGTGTATATATATATATATATATATATACACATATACATATTTGTTATGTTACAGCTTGACTACACAGGAGGTGTTTTTCAGTTATCTGTTGCACATCTAACAGATAACTGATAGATGCCTTTGATTAATACATCTGTCAACACAGGCTGCCTAGTTGTTCTACAGTATATCCCACACATTTAAATGCAATGCAGTGTGTGTTATGGCTCAAGTCTCTTTTTTCTTTTGTTCATGTGCATAACTACAGTACTTATGTGTCAGGTTATGAGCGATGCCAAACCTGTCATTGTGTGAATAGGCGCTGGCTGTCCAATTAAATCCACTGACAACTGAGTTCCTTTATTTTCTTTGTTGGTTTGTGACAAATGAGGTTATGTAGCAACTGAGATACTCTGCAGTGACCTGATGTACTGCATCAAATGTTCTTGACACTGTTAGGTAAAATGAGGGAGGCAATTTATTCCTGAGACCTTTTCAGTTTAATAAGGCAATCCCCATGTGGAATGTTTCCTGTGGAGTTGACAACACAGTCCCAATCTGTGGTTCAAGTTGAGAAAGAAAGAGTGATACCGTAGATATTCTGTTTCCAAGATCAACAATCAACATTCAATCGAACACGGAAATTCAGCAGTGCTGTAACTCTCAGCCTAGAGGCTCTCATATAGAAATATATACTGTACATGTATTTTATGTGGACAATGTTTAACTGTAAATGTAAAAAAAATGCTATTGTGCCTTAGTTGTATCTTCCAAGCTGTTTTGATTTATTTATTTGTCATTAGTTAAGTGCAGTTAAAACCGCATACTTTATTAAAGACAAAAATTGCTTGCTTGTTTATTTTAGTTACTGTATTCTCTAAAGTTATGAAGGAGGAAGTTGAAGAAGAAAAGAAATGCTTTTTCATTTGTGATCATTTGTGTGGATGTCGTAATATCAATTTTACCATGTTTCAGTCCTTTATCAAGAAATAGACTTCTTCAGCAAATAGTTAGAATGCGTATTTTTAGCAAGCCCAAACATAAAGTGACCTTACACAGACTGTAAATACACCTACAGCTCTGGAAAAAGTGAGAGACCACTGCAATTTATTCTTAAATCAGCATCTCTGTGAGTATGGCAACCTTTCAATGATAGTGTCGGTTAAATTCCTACACAAACACACCTCATTCTGCTTTATGATGGGCTGATTATGTGATCACCTAAATCAAATCTTTTAATGAGGAAAAGAGTGATACAGTATAAAGTTACCCAAAAAACAATATGAAAAACTGGTGGAGAGAAGCATGAAAGCAATGATTGCAAATTAGGTTTATTCCACTAAATACTGATTTCTGAATGTTTTTCAGTCAAAACATTATTGCCATTTTGTTTAGAAGTGAATGGGGGGATCGTTTTCTTTGCATCATTTGTCTTATTTTGAAAAAATAAGGCAAAGCTGTTCAATTCAATATTTAATATTATATCTGTATGTATGCTCACTGCACACTTTATTAGGTACACCTGTACAATTTCACGCTAACCAACACAGCAGCTGTGCCTGAATTCTTCTTTTACAAGGTTATAATTTCTCAGTTGTAAGTCGTGAAATCGTGCATTATAGTGTTTTGTCCACCACGACCTCAATAAACATATGTATCACCTTTCTGACAGATTCAACAAAAACTGAGAAATTATAACCTTGTAAAAGTAAAAGTCGTGTCAGAGCAGCTGTATTGAATTGCATTACATCTGTACATCTGTAGCTAGTAAAATTTCCAGTGAATCAACATTGTTGCTCAATGATTGTGAAAGAAGAAACCCAATTTCTTTCTTTCCTTTCAATTTAATATAACTGATAGAATTGAATATTTGGGAGTACAGATTATGCCCAAGCTGAAACAGATTGCGGATGCAAATTATTTACCCATTCTAAAAGAAATTATCAAATCGATTGACAGATGGATTTCTCTACCAATTACAGTAATTGGGAGAATTAATATATTAAAAATGAATGTACTGCCAAAATTACTTTACTTATTTCAGAATGTTCCCCTGCTGCCTCCTTCAGAATTATTTTCAAAGCTGAAAAGAGACAGCTTAGATCTATTGTGTACTTCTTCTCATCAACTGACCTTCCTCGCTGGACAGAAATGGAGTCACTAGACCTGAAGTTGCCATTTCCCTTGTATTTTTACTCTGATTCAAAGAAGAGACTAGTAAAACACACAAACAACCCAATAGTAAAGCATATGATAAAGATATGGTTTTGTGCAAGAGAACATCTTAAAGAAGAAAAGGTAATATCTCGGTTTACTCCTTTTTGGAGCAATCAGCGTTTTACACCAGGAAGGGCAGATGCAGTCTTTAAACTATGGCATTCTGTGGGACTTAAATCAATCAGTGACTTGTATCTGCCTGATTCTGACATTATAATGTCATTTGAACAGCTTAGGTCCAAGTTCAGTCTAGATAGAAAACATTTTTTTAAAATATTTGCAGCTCAGAAGCTTTCTCAGGACACACCACATGCATTTCTTTCTACACCAGCTCTCACTACTTTGGAGGAAATGACAACTAAGGATAACTTCAATAAAGGGATGATATCAGACTTTTACCTTAAGCTGATAATGTACTCGCCAGAAAATGGACAAGATGTGACTGAAAATGACTGGACTTGACTTGTGCTGGAGTTCACACTAAGTTTGTCAATTCCAGGCTCAGACTAATCCAGTACAAATATTTAATGCGGACTTATGTGACACCGGTAAAACTGAATAAATATAATAAAACTATACCAGATACATGTGTTAAATGTACAGTCTATAAAGGAACACTGTATCATGTATCATGTATGTGGGAGTGTAAGGAAATAAAGAAGTTTTGAGAAGACGTGAGGAAGGACTTTACCCTGACAATTATAGCAGAAATCAACAAACTTTCATAGATCTGAGTGTAATTACTGCAAAAAAATGTATTGCATTGTCATGGAAGTCCAGCTGCAGGCCGAGTCTTAATCAATGGATAAGACAGTTGTGTTTGTTCTAAAGACATAGCTATACTGTGATATCCTTTGGTGAAATGAAGACTTGTGGCTGTAATAAATATATTTCTGAAAAAAAAATTCCAGTGAGTGTACATTGGTTGAAATAAAATATACGTTACACTAAAGGCAGATAAAATGTTTCATAATAATTAGCGTCTAGTTTAAGCTACTATTCTATGTATATGCGGAACAAAACCAAAATACGTTTGCATGCTGAAACTTATCCAAGTGTGAGTGACAATATGTTTGTTTCAGAGACATTTTCTATTTTAACCACCTGGGCATAAGAAAGGTGAGTGGTGGGCAACACACCCAGAGGAATTCACCTTTCACTGAGCAGCATGCTCTCAGCAGTTGCCACGGGTGACAGGGAAAATGTCAGGGACATTTCTTTTAAGTAATGAAGAAGCACTGTATGTAATAGCATGCTTGCTGTGGTGCTGTGGTCCCCTTACATACCATTTTTCTGCAGGAAAATTACATCCATACACATAAGATGTACATTTTTTTAAATATAGTTTTTCACCACTTTGCTGGAGCAGTATTGTCTATTGCCACCTTCATGCTACTGCTTTTCTATGTGGTTTGGATAAAAGAAAATGTTCATGCAATTAATTGCTCCATTCAACCTCAGATGTGGTTCCAGGGACCAGTGAGGTTTGTAATATGTACACAGGCTTGTCCTGAGGCTAGCGTTTATGCAGAGAAACTAAGCGACGAGCACCCGCAGGGATTAGCTGCCTCCTCCCTGCTCTATTAAATTAGGGTACTATCTGGTCTGTGATTATATTTTTAGTCAACCAGCTGCTGGCTTTTCCAAAAGACATGAGAACAGTGTCAATCATCTCATCTTGGCAAGAAAGAAAATAAGCACATTTCCCCAGCTTTCAAACTGTTCTTTTAAGTGGCACATTTTAACTTTAGTCTGAAACTGGTACTATATGTAAAGCATACTTTGCACATTTCCTGAAGGCACCCTGTGCTCATTACCTACCACATGAAGCCTGACTCACTGCTTCTCTAAAACCCTTCATCATAGACCACAGTCGAGGAGAGTAATAAGGAGTTCATGGCACAAGATGAGTGGATTGAGCTGAATTAATTTTAATTTCAGATCACACCACTTCACTTTTGACAGCTGAAAATGAAAACTCATTAGCCTGACAGAGATCAATCTCAAATGTCTGTCTGTTCCTTAGCCTCAACCTTCATGGAGACAGTAACAACCCACAGTTATAGCAGGCTAAAACCTCAAATCATACACTTATGATACATACATTTTATAACCAAGAGATAAAAGGAAGGGCCACATCTGGAAAGCTAATGTACGTACAAATAGACATTGGACGGCCGAGTGGACAGTATGTGAACAGACATGACAGGATATAATAAAACTAGTTAAGCATGAAAATGGACAATCCATTCCTGCATGGCCATTAGAGCTAAGAATAACCTAATAAGTTTTATTTTGTATTTTTCAAAGGAAAGTAATTTAATGATCTGTGAAACAAGCTTCTGGAAGAGAAAGCCAGAGGACATGTTGGCAGTTCAGAGACAGAAATTTAGAGATTCTCTTTGATGCCCCCCCCCAAAATAGGTTTTACTTAGTGATTCTCTGCACTGACCACTTCATACCATCTCTGCTGCCAGCTTTAATCCGTTTTATGCAGCATGAGGAAACAGAATTAGATTCCCTGTAAAATGGGAATTTCAAAGAACACACCATCAATTTTATAAAAGTGGGAAAAAAAATAAAAACTTCACGTCACAGAAATATGATTTTATCTAATTAAAATTATAATAAATGTTCTCAGACAGAAAAAAATTGACTTAAATTCACTTCACTAAACAGCAAGACGTTTGGTCACTGTCAGTTACGTGTTGAAATCATCCAAAGACAAATTATAGACAAAGGCACTGGAGACTTTTATCCCCTGCAAAGACCTTGCCCATCCGTACTGTATATGATCAAAGAACACAGCAGCTGAGAACTGAAATAAACAACAAGGCACCAACCGGGCTACGATACAAAATGTGTCAAAGAAAAGAGACACAACTGCTCTAGACATACAGTAAGTTAGCTTAGCTTTGAGCTTGGTGGATAATTCTGGACATTGGAAACAGCAACAGCAATAAAACATCCCACTCAAGGTCCATTTACTTTCTTGTTCCAGTTCTTTTGACCATATCACATAGTTTTCATCAGCACATAAAGTTTGCTCAATTGTCATAGAACACATGTTAATATTTTCCACTATACTGACCACCTTTATACCATATCATACACACTACTGTAAAACTTGAGATTTATAGGTCATTTAAATTGAAATCATCTCCTAAAAGTGAACAAAATTCAGAGATTGATTCAATGATTGAAGCCATATGAACGTCCACAGTCTAATTACTGCTGGACAAACTAATATGCCGATCATAACAATGTGACATAGTTGAAAGTTCAAGAAAAGAAAAACAGCAAGTGCACCTAGCGTGAAGATTGTTAATAGCTCTCTAGGCTTGCCTGACTAACCACCTGACTATTCAATGAAAATCACTACTCTGGGTTTGAGTTTTGTTTCTTCTCGTTGCGATCTCTTGGTTGTTTGCTCTGCTCTTTATTTTTCAGTCCATGCAGCATATTTCAGGCCATGCTGGATTGTCACACAAAAGGGAGTGTTCCTTCAAGGCACAGCAAAAGACGTGAGTAACAAACTACAATAAGTTTACATTCAGTTTCATGAGAAAAACTTTCATTCCAGCGAGAAAATGACAAAATACAAAACTTAAGCAGACCAACTTTAAATAAATGAGACTAGCATATGTGATCATAAGGGTAAGGATATCAATGCATACCTCATTTATACAACACAGTCAACATGCAGTGGAGTGTTACGGGATAGGTTAATGCAGCTAAAGTCATGGTACATTATAGTAGTGCTTTAATTTGTTGGTGACATGAAAAAATGTGGCTAATACCAAACAAATGATTAGGAATAAATGAATTTGAGCCATTATACTGTAGTAACAAAATCTTTTTAGAATTTCTACAGCTAAAGAAAATCCAAATCCAATTGCTTTAGTAGTAACACGTGTAGAAGTTGCTTTAAATGTTTCAACGTAATTTACAAACTGGATACATTTCTCATATTGTCTTGAAATGATTAGTAGACTCCATGGCATATTTTAGAAATGTTGTACTTTGAGGATGTGGTTCAAACTTCTCCATAATGTTGTTTGACATTTTGAGAAACATGATAATTGTCTTTCTTGCAGTGTTGGATGAAAAAAATTTATACCATTGTGACATGAGACTGCTAAAAATGAAGCTATCGCCATTTAGGTTTATTACTGTAGCCTAATTTAGCAATAACTTCCTGGAGTCGGCTGATGACAACAAGAATTCATAAAACCCTTGGCCTAATGAAGAAAAAGCTTTGTCTCTAAGCTAAGCTAACTGCCTGCTGGCTGTAGCTTCATATTTAGCAGACACACATGAGAACAGTTTAATTAAAATAAATAACTACAGTTGTATCATATACACAGTCAAAACAGTATAATAAGGGAATACTCTGAGGGGACAGCTCTGCAAATCCTTAACCATGCCCCCCTACACCCAACCTAAAGCACAATATCAGACACCAAAAATACTGTAGCAAAAATAGCAAACTTCAGATGATAATAGTTACAACAAGCTTCAGGTACAGTCAAGCTGCTTGTGCCTCTGTGGAGTGTACATATATTACAGTACATCTCTGAGTTACATTTGGCTCTCCGTCTGTCTGCTCTCTCACTGCAGATGGCTTCACAACTAGCTGCCCTCACCCTCAGCCTCCCCAAGCTCTGCTGCCAAGGAACCAGATATCACCCGTGCCGAGACCACTCTATCAGTCTGCCGGGGCAAGCCTGCTCACACCACCCACTCTCATGGGAACTTTCACCTCTACTCATATCCAAGTGGCACTGCATGGACAGAGTATCTCTGATAGACACCCAAAGGCAATTCCACCCCAGTCACTTTCATAACTTTTAACTTGCAAATGAAGCCACAGAAGAAAATGAAACCCCTGTCCTGGAGCAGCACTAAAATAATCTCTACGCTGAAGTTGTTCTGTCATGTCTGTAAGACATATTGAGGAGATGTTTTGACAAACTGCTTGATATACATTTATTGTGATGCTCCTATGGATCCTGCTCCTGTATTCTCAAGCTCATTTCCTCTTTGGGTTCCTCATCCTTTCTAACAAGCCCAGCCTATTATCAAAGTCTGAGGCAGCAAGTTGGCGTTTGAGGTCAGTGGTGAAAACGCAGCATTGCAACATTTAGCAATCTGTGTTCCCCAGGTGAGGGACATGTGAAATCAGCTTCAGGCATTAGGTTTTACTGGTAGCTCACAGGACTGTCCATGAGTGGGCTGGAGCAGTAGGTGGCTGGGGGTTCTTGAAGCTCAGTCTCATGGGTCTGAGCATGGTTTTCCTCACTCTCCTCTGGATCCACTGGGCCGTGACTTGAGCCCTGGGAGCTGGCCATGGTACCATAGCTATGGTGGGCTGGGGATGGCATTGGAGTTAAAGCCAGCTCTGGCTCCAGAAGCACAGATGCCACAAACAGCTGAGGGAGACAGATCAACAAATACTGTGGTTTATTATCATGTCACACAGTAAGTCACTCAGTCCGTGGGTTTAAATGTGGGTTTGTGTTTGTATATTGCACTTTATAAACATGTATATGTTTATAGGGGGGGAAATAATTATTTGATCCCCTGCTGACTTTGTAAGTTTGCTCACTTACAAAAAAAATGAACAGCCTCCATTTTTTCCAATTCATTTCTTTGTAAGTGAGCCAACTTACAAATTCAGCAGGGGATCAAATAATTATTTCCCCTGCTGTAAACCCATTCTACAACAGTATCTCATTTAACATGTAGGCTGACAGAAAGGCAGGAAAAAGACAATACAGAATGTGATGTGCTTTGCAAAATGTGCAGCACTTATGAAAAGCATGTAAATAGATTAACATGATCCTCTAAAATATGTTTTACTGGTCTACTGGATACTGGGACAAAAATGTTACTGTACATTGGAGGCAGTGGTAGATGTTACAGTACTCCTGTCTGCATCAGTGAATGTCCCTTCTGTTGGCTGATCAGACATCTGGAACAAAGTAAATAAATACTGGTCATTAAGTATTAGCGCTGTTACATCTGAACCTAGTCACTCTCAAATATAGCAGAACTGCTAACCTGGTAGCTCATTGACTTGTTTGGTTGCTTCCTAAGGCACAAGCGGAAGAGGGAAAAGGCAATGCAGGAGAGCAGGGACACCAGGGTGAAGAGGGTGATGGGATGAACTGGACCTTTTGATGATAAAGAGAGTACAACAATGGTATCACCTTACATTCATAAGACATAACATATAGAAAAACTGTAACGGCGTAGAAACGGCAGTGATAAAATACCTAGTCTGAGCATGGAGAAGAAGAGTAGCCAGAACATGCAGAGGATGGGAGCCACGATGACTTGGCTGATGGCTGCTCTGTGGATCTGCTGGTTGAGCTTGGTGGGAACATATGCATAGTAGATGTTGTATCGGTCAACCATGTGTTTCAAGATCACATAGAGCAGACCTAGAGGTAAATAAAACACATTGATCATTGTAATAAATATAAAAGAGAGATAAAATGTAATCTATCACAATGGGCATTATGTCCAGGCAAGAAGAACAAATTAAACTAATATACAGATTGTACTGAAACTGAAGAGTTTTATACATGCTAAAAATGCAAATGCCACTTTGAAGAGCTTTCCTTTCAGTTTATATTGTGCCTTTGCATACTGTAATACTAGTATTACCTTGTAAGACAGCAAAAAAATATGGAATAGAGAGCCATCGTCCTGCTCGTTTTTCAACTATCCCTGTTCTACCCAGTGCTGATTACCTGAATCAGGTACACTATGTACATGGACGGATGGACGGCTTCCATTCAGTTGATCCACTCCAGCATCAATAACACCAGAAAATATAGGAAATATTTACCCATGCTTTCTGGTGTTGTATGATGATTCTCTTCTTCAGGAAACCAGGGTTTGTGTCTGACATGTACCTGCTCTGTGCTGCATATGTGAAAGCAATGTCCAGAGTCCAAAATGGATATGAAAACCCCTTAAGACTACAACATCATCAGCAGGAAACAGCTCAGGTGAGACACATGGAGCAGCATGGTACGGAGTATAAAAAAAAGTCTGTTCAGACTGATGATTAGACTGTAGAAGTAAATAGAAGCTCAGTGAGCTCTGGGCAGAGACAGGAGCAGAGTGGGCGTCTGGCTCGCAACTCACTGTGTCTGGGTGTCTGGGACTACAGCAGCAAATTCACACAGTCTGCATCGGACTGGCAGGCAGTAGAGGAGAGCGAGGTTACAGTGTAGGGAAGAGACAGTGCATACATAAAAGAGAGAAAAAGAAGGAAATAAAGAAGAGGGTAACTGTAGTGTTTTTTGCTCACCAAAGGGCATAATGATGGGACATGTGATGCTGTAGGTCATACTGACTGCAACAATACACATGGTCCAGGCATACTGCAGGCCAAACTGGAACTCATAGGCCTGACTCTGCAGACAACAACACACCGTTTCAAAACTTTAAAAGTTGAATAAAATCTTGCATAAAAACACAGACTTAAGTATGAAAGGCTTCACTAACCCGTTTGACATGAATCCGCTCAGCCTGGGACTTTGCAAAGCAGAGGCGGAGGGCGTACACAGTCAGTGCCGGTATACGAAGCAGCTCCATAGACGTGCCGATCAAGCTCGACGTAATGACATAGTTTACAAAGAATGCACCGTTGTCCGGAAGAAACACACATCTGTACCAAGAAAACAAGGAAGCACGATTGTTTGATTGCAAATGAAGTATCTTTTAGGAGTCATAATACTCTTTCTTAAAATGAAAGGTACCAAAAGAGTAATCATACTGGAATTTGACATCCTTCTCATCCAGGAAGTTAACATCGAAGAGCCAGGTGAAGAAAAGGTCTAAACTACAGAGAGCATGAAATACAACAATGAAAAAGTGGACATAAGAGCTGAATAAAAATATAAATAAAAGTAGAAATTATGTTTCTTTTTTTACTGTAAGTGTACCTGGATAGACCAAGCGAGGGCAGGATGATGACCATGAAGACCAGGAGTAAAAAGCACTTATGCATTGTTACTTGGTTCTCACCAGATCTGAGACATCAAATGAAAGACAAAGGATGATAAGAATTCATTATGCTGTACATGTTTAGTTAGAAAACAAAAATACACAGTGAAAATGTGTAATGTAAGTCGGCTGACTTTACATTTACAGATCTACTAGATGCACACAAAATACACTTTTTATTCCAGTAAACAGTTCATTTGCATTCTGTCCTTCGCACATCACGCCTGCACAACACGTTTGTGTTTATGTTAGGGTGGGTGCCTGTGTATGCGTGTGTTTTGGAGGGGGTGTGTGTGTAAGAGACAGAGCTTATATAGGTGCTGCATGAGGCTGTCTCCTTATGTACAGTTGTTCTGCTCCTCCTGCTGCTACTCACTATAAGCTGCTCATGGTGCATGGTGAATACCGTGCATATCATTATCCTCACATCTCTATGACAACCTGCCCAGAATAACTGAGTGACAGAGAAATGGAGAAAGTGGAAAGAGTGTAAAAAGCAAGAGCAAGAAGGTGGAAAAATAAAAATGATTGAGATGGAAAAATAGAAATGCAGAGAGCTGTGAAGAACGGCAGCCACACATCAAGGGTCCATTTAAATAAGCTAAGGACGGGCATTTCCATTTCAGAGGAGAGACGAGAGCAGTGATTGATGGTTGGTGAGTACCTGGTCCAGTGGGACTCAAAGAAGGCTGAGTAGTAGACGATGAAGGGCAGGAGCACTGAGAACGCCCACAGCAGGAGGGTTGGGCAGAACTGGGTAATGACAGGGCTCTGTGTGGGAACGCAAAATCATTAATTAATGAAACCGAAGAGGATGAGAATGACGGGCAAGGTCACAAAAGTTTGAATCACATGTAAACTCTAACCCGCAGACTCTCCACAGGCCTGGTGACATTGAACTTGTCCATGGTGTTGACGATGATGGCGGGAGTGGTGAGGAAGAAGAGCAGCAGGAAGAGGAGGATGTTGAGAAGGATACAGCGGAGCCACCAGCGAGATCCGCACACTGACAGGTTTTCCCTGGTAACGGGGGGTGGGGGGTGGGGGGATAATGAGCCTCAATTCACAATCATCCAGCAGGATAAACAGGACAGTTAACACACTTCATTCCCTGGACACACCTACACTGTACATACTGACATAAGCCTGAAATAGCCAGCACAAGAGTCGTCTCTTGTATGTGTATACGAACATGTTTCCACTGCACTGGACAGGCGAGCAGGTTGGGAACAATATATGCACAGTTTTAATGAAGGAAGGAACAACAGTCCCTGCTCATCCCTGAAGCCTGTGACTACTGCCAGTCGTAGTTAACACAAAAAGACATTCACACACAAACACACTACAGCCAGTCACGCATGAAGCACAAACAGTGAGAGCCACCATCTCTGACTGGTTAATCTCCCATACATATGCATCACTTGGTTGTTACATAATCTCGCTAGGACTGCTGCATTTGCTTTCAAAGATAAGAAACAAGCATTGTAGCTAATCCAATCTTAGGGAAAAAAGCTTTGAATGGTGTTTCAGTGATCTGCTACACACAAGCAACCACATACTGGTACACCATGAATTCTGCAGATAGGTTTCTTAAGGAAGAGAACAGTTTAATGAAAAACAAACAGTTAGGCAAAGCTGAGATGCATAATTTGCATACTACATACAAAAACTGTGTGAAGTCCATTATTACGAGCTAATCATGCACGAATGCAAGAATGTGGTTTGAAGTCTAGATCCTGAGTTTTCCAAATATACCAAATTTGTCAGGCTTAATTACTGGGAAATGTGTCTAAATGATGCATAACAGATGCAAAGTTGCATATTACACCTGAAATCTGTTTTCCTCTGGGTGCTCTGATTTTCACCCCCAATATAAAGACATGCATATCAGGTTAATAAATTACCTGTACTGAAGGTGTGAATGTGAGTAGGAATAGGTTACAGCTCCCTGTGGCCATGCACAGTGGAACATCAAAAACACTATTGGGGCCACTGAGATTTAAAAAAAATAAAAATAAAACTGACTGACTTCCTGTGTAGTTTGTACTGACCAGATGATGTCACTGGGTGCAGGTGCATAGCTGACTCCCCATTTGTGAGACTGCACCACAGTGGTGATGCTGGACTGCTGGGGGCTACGACGGCAGTACACACGACTGTAATCCTTCACAATCCTGGAAAACAAAAGACGATGCACAAAACTGCTGCACAAATCAGCCCTCAGTAACGCCTCACTTTAAGTCCATGAATTTTATGGTAGCTCCCTGCTGTGTCAGGGTTTATGGGATGAGGGGACCTGACATGAAGTCATGCTGTTGTTTACTCACACAGCAGTCATCCTCTCATCACGGAAAGTGACAAATGCAATTCCCAGCCGCTTCATGGCGATGCGATTCTTCTCAGCATTAAACTCGTCTGTCCTCTTTTCTTCTAACTCACCGTAGTACTGTTCTGCATCTACCTGCAGAAAAAGTTATAGAACACATTAACCACTGCATCTTTTCCTCTCAGAGATCCCCAGATGCATGTTATACTGGCAAGTTAACATGTTGTTGCTAAATTAACCTACATTTGGATTGCAGTGCCATCCAGTGGTAATATTCTTTCTGTGCAGCACAACTATGCTGCATTTCTACAAAAGAAGATGCGAAAATCCCAATAGTGCTGACAAAATATACCTTTTCAAAGCCACAGATGTCGCAGCAGAATATCTGAGCACATGGATGAGTCTTGATCATGATCTTCCCCTCTTTTTGGGACTTTGAGGCAAAATACAGCCTGCCCTTCATCGCTTTGCGCCTGAAAAACAGTATAATCAGACAAGGGCCTCATAACGATCACAAATTGTGTTAATTCAATCTGTGGCAGTTTCTGAACACTACCTTTCTAAGTCCAGCATCATCAGCTTGTGGACATCAAAGCAGAAACGGATATCAGTGACAGTACAGCTGGGGTAGGCCTCACTAGTTAATGGAGTAGAAAATGATATGATTGTGCATTTGCAAAAGTGGAACAGGAATCAAACATAAGGAGAAGATTTAACTTGAATTAATGGTACAGTAGGTAAAAAAAGCATCTGTACTGGAAATGTTTGGTAATGAGTCCTGGATCAGAGATCTCTCTGGGGATTGAGGTAATCATCAGTGTCCTAGCTACCTGCAAGACATAAAGCAGCCACCATGTAGAGTTTTGCACGCAACAAAATTTGTATTAGCATTAGCTCAAGGAACCACTGTGCCTGCAACCTCCAGACCAGGACATAAGATATGCCTTTATTGTCATTGTACAGCTACAATGAAATGTCGTAAAACTTGGAGGTACCATTTTCAACCAATTTCAATTAATTTAATTACTTTAATAAATCTTTAGGTTTCAAAAAATAGAGAGACTAATGTTGTAAGATGTTTTTGCAGTGGTAAAACGACATGGCATGATGCTTAGTATGATGTGATGGTGACAAACCTTCTCGTCTTCTCTGTACTCCAGTCTTATTGAGTGGTGAGCCATACACAGCAGCGTGATGATGAAGTAAACCAGAGCAAAGATACAGTGGAGCCACAGAAAGTTGTCCCTGGGCACCACAGAAACACTGAGGTAATTTATTTGTAATATAAACAAATATAGATACAGTGTTCTGTCATTCTGTGGTTAAAATTTATTTTATTTCATTCATACATGTTAGACTTACTTTGCATTAACATTAGCCAGTGTTGTTCTTCCAAAGTTTTCAGGACTGTCTCCTGTAGAAATAATGAAACATGACACAAAGTGAGACATTTTCATTTTAAAATAACTTAAAAGGAAGGCCCTCCTCTTTTGTCTGGAGGCAGAGGCAACAATGCAGCAATGTCACTATTCATAGAAAACATCTTCTGTCCGGTTTAATGAGATCTCTCTCATCTCAATGAAATTTCACACAAAATTCAAACATGGCACTCATGCCTGACTATGCTGTTTTAATTTGGGCGCCCTTTGTTTGCTGTTGCCACAGCAGCCTGTCAACAGGCGTTGGTTTATTTAATTACTAGCGTGAAACGCTGGTTCATAAGATGACAACTAGCAGTAATAAAACAGTTTCTGCGAATGGCCCAGCTCCTCGCTGTCCCATTATGGAAAGACCTACTCAACACTTGCTACAAAATAAGCAGACAACTGTCAAAATGCATTTCAGCTGCTATTTAACAGTTGGTTTTGGGCACCTCTCACACCTACATGTGTATGTTAAGAGGAAATGAAGCACTTTCTATTCCTATAACCTGACATGAGAAAGCACCTAATGAATTGCCACTGGTATGCTAGGATGTATGTGTTCACACACACACGCACACACGCTCTGTATGTGTACATGTATGAGGTGTCTCTGTGAGGTCTGGCCTCACTCCCTGAGAGGTGCCCCATATGCCTCTTGTGAGGTTAAGGACACCCCTTGACTTTTCAAACATTTGCTTGGCCGGACCATCATTTGAGGACCAAAATACCTAGGAGGTTCCCGGAAAAGTTGACCGGCAGGATCACGGCCAAAGACAACAGGCAAACCACGGTCATGAGCAAGATGATGTGGCGCTGGAAGGATAAGTATGTGACAGCGTCAAGGCCACATTTGCTACGGATCTCTTCGTCCCTGCAGAAACAAAGAGAAGACAAAAGCATATCTCAAAACACATCCTCCTCTTCCTCAGTCAAAGAGTGCCTGAAGAATGTTGTTTTTCACACAGAGAGAGGAGGATCTAATTATCCCCAAACACCAGATGTTAAGCTTTCTACAATGCGTGACATAAAGAAAGATGCTGCAAATTGTTCTTGTAATGAAATGTCTGTAATGAAATTTCCAGTTCTGCAGACGTAATGATTATAAGACTACAACTGTAATCTAGTGTAGACCTACAGTGCAGTGCGTTGGACAAATGGCCCTATAGCTTGTACTTCATTATGATTAAAACTGGCACCATTACTTTGGTGCTAGAAGCTGTGGTTGCCAGGCGGGAGGTTCAGGAAACCCAGTGTCATAAAAGAGAACAAAAACAAAAACAAAAATGGAATGGAAAAAAATGAAGTGAAGAGGTGCATGCTGATTTCATGGCAGCCCACACATTGAGAACTTGCAGGGTGGGTTTACACTTTCCCAGAGATCCCAGGGTGAGCCATTGGCATGTGAGCTAAAAACAGAAGTACCCAAACTCCATTATAATACTATGGAAACCATGGATACCGTGGAAATCACTTTTTTTAAAGGCCTAAATCTGTTTTGTGCAGTCAGACTCGAGTAAAGTGCAAATATTCAGCTGGAAACCATGGCACCAGTGGTCACATGAGCCCAGACTCATTTGTTTTTGCTGCTAAATGAGATATAAAACGAGACTTTACTTTTGACTGCAGCATCGGCTTTGAAGACAGAGGTCTAATAAAAGGATGGAAGCTAAGATGAGAGTAGGGCGAAATAATTGCAAGGGCAACTGCTTTGTGTACTTACTTCATATGGTAAAGAGATGAAAGCCATGAGCAGAAGCCCTGGAAGCAAACAAGAATCATAAAACAAATATTGGATCGGTTATTAACGATAATAAATGACATATGTATGCAAGTCTGTGCACACCACATCTGGCTATTTGCATGCATCCACTATTTGCATAGTAATAAGGTCTGCAGAGTGACACAGAGATGGCGCTTTAATAGGTCTGGCTTGGAGCTGTAACCACTTTACTGCAGCCTCAGCTTTGTGTAGGCACAGGGTGATGACTCCAGTCTGACTCTTTGTCTTACACAGTTATAAACATGCACAGAGTGACCTCAGTCTATCACACCGGTGTCATGGAGTCACAGACAGTCCAGCTGACTCATGATCCAGACTTTACAACAGTTGACGTAGTGACATCTTAGACAAGTACGCTTTATTGTAAAAGTGCAGCATTTTTAGACATCAATATGTGTGACTGACAAATTAACTGTGAACCTTTATACCTAATAACTGTAGATAAAGGAGAACACTCACAGAATGCCTAACAACTACAGTAATGAATGATAATGTAATTAACAAAGTTTTTATGCTTTGTCTTTCATATTTTGCAGTTTAAAATCAGCTGATCAACTGCTCGAGTTTTTAATCATTAGTGACCCTGTAGGGAACTGTCAGAAAGCCAGAGAGGAAGATACAAATGTCAAATGTCTCCTTCACCCGACGGTGATATCTGATGTAAACCTAGATCTGTAATAAAATGCCGGTGCACTACAGGTTGCCCTTCCTGACTCCCTGGCTCCAAACAACCATTCTGTGGGTTATGCTGCAGCGGCCAGCAGCAAAGGGAGAGACAGTGGAATATTTTCCATTGTGTGGTATGAAATTGTTTGGGCAACAGAGCCACGGTGGAGCCGGGGAGGAAAACCAGAGCACTGAATACAAAATGTAGAAGAAGATTTTAGTAAACCAGTTCATTTTCTTGTAGCAAAGCTAGGAATAATAGCTTATTTAGATATATATTATTTACTAAAGCTAGTACCAATTAACTATAATCTACAATTCACCACTGACACAGAATTGGCCAACAACTTCCTAAATTTGTCACTACTCTATGTGTAACCTCTTTCAGATTTCTCATAGTTATTGGATATGATGAATTGATGTTGATGAAAATATTAATTATGCTTTAAAGTAAGCTCACAAAAAAGACTAGACTCTCATACAAACTCTGAATGTAAAAAGTGTGCGTTTCAAAACATAGAGAAGACTTTGCGTTAAGAAATACATTAACATCTTCATTAGACATTTAGGACACATAACATATCTTTTGCTGATATAAGCTGCATCTAAAACATTGTTTATGGTGATCTCCATGGGGTATGAGAATGCTATAAAGGGCTTTCCTGTTTTTAGGAGCTGATGGAAAACTCGCGAACTTACAATGTCCTTGGTCTCAGAGTCAGAGGGGCTGGACTCTGAAGGAGATTTCTCTTTCTCACTTGGCTCTCCATAAAACAGGGATGTGAGACTAAAGTGGGAAGACAATATAAACAAATAAATAGCATGATCATCAAATTGATTGTGGCCTGACATTACTTCTTCATCATATCGAGTATTGAGCTCTATTGTACAAATCATCACAAACAAGACATAATGTAACGGCAGCAGTACAGTACACAACTGCAATTAATCCCTGTGTGTGTTATATAAACACAGACATAAAACACATGGTATGGTCAATTCTAATGAAGCCAGTGTGAAGATAAAGTTTGTGGCTGTTTCTCTCAGGGTGGTGCCACTGACAGTTCAACAGCATGTCAAATTAAGCAGCATAATTGAATTAGCACCAGAACAGACTGCTCAACAAAACACACATGCTACTTGTGCTTGAGTGCTACGAAGTCACACTCCCCTAGAGAGGGGTCACAGGTCAAGTAGAAGAAAAGTGCTGCAGACATGTATGGACTGCTGGGTGAATCTGGGTAAGTCTAAATCTATATTTTTCTTACTATCAACACATCCAATAAAGTAAAGCATATGACGATAGCTGAAGCGGCCGGAATTAATTAGCTTTCTATGCAGTACCATTTATACTCAGCAGAGGGAGCTGGAGACTGCAGCATCAGGACTTCAGTCCACTGAGAATTATTACTCCATCTTAAATGTTGTGATAGCTCACAGGAAGGCGGGTCTGTCAGATATTTTAGTGTAAGACAGCAAATGAAGGATTTACCTGTCATTCTCCATGAGCAGAGCTAGACGGCCATAGTCCCATGCAGCCTTCCTCAGACAGGAGAATATGAGCAACAGAAACTGTAAAAAAAAAAAAAAAAACAAGTACAAGAATGTTGAGCTCTTGGGGAATCTGATCTACACTATCACACACTCTGTGTCCTGTATGTCCTCATATGCTCTGCATCTAATATTTCATATAATAATATATATTTCCATAATGCAAATTTTGAAAGTGGACACTGTATTTTAAAAGGACTTATAAATAATAGGTTCAAAATAGAGCAGAAATAATGAACCAGGTTCTTTCTTTAGAGTAGTACGTGGTTGTCTTGGAAACTAACAGAGACAGGTCAGTATGCACACACAAACACATGCTGTGCATAAATGAAAAAAGAGTGCGGCCAATAAAATGAATAAATGTGAACAGCCGCCATTCTGTCACAAATTGAGCGCAAACTCCACTTCACAATGGAATTAAAAAGAAATCCTATTCAATTACGGAGAACACAATAGTGGATTCTTCTAACAGCATGACTGGGCCGTGCTCAATGAATGTTGACAAATGGAAATGGAGTAAAAGTGCTGATAAATGTTTGATTTTAATTATAGCGTTAAATCATTAACTCATTTGACTTAAGATGACATTTGGTTAAGTGGCTGGACAGGGCAGCCATGTTAATAGGTGGAAGGCTCCTATAAAAGTTGAATGATTCATTCTTTAGTGATCTAAAGCCGTGCATAGACAATCAGGGAAATCTTGAGTACTGCTTATACTGTAGATGAATAATGAGTGTGTTCACATTAGCAGTCAGAGCCTGAACTGGAATTTCTCCATTATCCTGCCGTTTCCTTGGTGTCCATCTCCTTTGTGTTATGTGTTGTTTCGTCTTAATGCGTGGGCATGCTCTCAAGTCCCACAGATGATTTATTCTGTAGGATGATGGAATTGATGCAGAGGCGTGCTCCCATCACCTGGGGGGAAGCGTGCTGTGACTCATGCTCGTCATTAAGAGACAACGCTCGACTCTTTGTGTTGTCTTGACAACCAGGCAGCAATAAAACAAACCAATTAAAACATGTAAGCAGCAGATTGAGAGTGACATCAGTGCAGAGATCAAGCTTGACAAGGCTTGACAGCGGAACGGAGGTAGTTGACAACTGAAAGAGGAAGCCTATTATTATCTGGGAGACAGAAGGACAAATATGCAATTATGTTTGTAAACAGTGCTCATGCTGTATTATACAATGTGAAAGGAAAGTTAAGATGTAGCTTTTGTGCAAACTAATATCCACCACAGAAGATGTAATACTTATATTAAAGATTAAATTAAATGCCCCTTTAAAAACTGGACTGGTTGCAAACTTTTTCTCACTCAGTTTACATTCAGATTGTTCCTTTGCTTATTATTAATGCTTAATTCAGCTTGGAACTGGAGTTAAAACTAAGACTTGAGAGAGAGTTAAGAGTTAAAAACAAGAGCATGTGTGCAGACAGTGTCAATACACAGCATGTCTGCTTTCATTTCACACAATCGTGTGTGATGTCATGCAGTCCTAACACCCCTCATGCTGCTGTTACACTTCATTATCATCAAGAGCAGAGAAAAGTGTTTGAGACAGGACGTCCATTAGATACTATATATTTTTACAGAAACGTGACCAGTTTCACCTCCTGTGCTCTTCATAATATCTCAACAGGGAGTTAGCGGCTTTGGATATTTTCAGAAACCTTGTCAGCGCCCTCTAAACTGCAGCGGTATACAAAGAAGATATGATCAGGAGTGCAAAAGATGGCTTCCTGTTAAGAAAGCAAACACGGAGCTAACTAGAGACCTAGATGATTGGTTGGTTGATTTAACTGAAAAATTAACTGGCAACTATTTCAATAAATGATCAGTAAGTAATTTTTGTAGTATTTCTTAATTTTAAGTAATTTTGATTTTGCCATGGGCTTTTTCTGATATTCTACAGACAAACAATTAATACAATTATCTTTAGATTAATCATAATTATAGAAAATAGGTTTATAGGAGAATGGCAATATGGCATTTTGAGAACTGTCAACTGACCATGACCTTTCTGGAAATATTGGGTAAACTCTGTATATGAGTGGGTGGGAGAGTGTGAGTCTGTACCATCCAGAGCACCACGTTGATGGTGAGGACTGTAGGCACCCCTCCAAAAGGCAGACCCTGGAGGACGCTGCTGCGGGAGTGTGAGCGATAGCATCTCTCAGCCGTACTGTTTTCTTCCCCAGATGAATCCAAGAAGCCCAGAATATTCAGCTCCACAGCGGCCCCCTCCACAGAGGGCACTCTCGTCACAAACAGCTCAGCCATCAGCACTGGACCATACCTGAAGAAAAACGGTGTGATCATTTGAATAAGTGATTGCTTGTAAAACAAGATGTCTGCTTTAACTTCTTTCCAAACACTGGATACAATTAACACTTGTGAGATAATTCTAAATGCAAGCGAACCGGGGTTCGAATCCACAGGTCAGTCGGGTGTCTTTCTGTGTGGATTTTGCATGTTCTCCCCGTGTCTGCGTGGGTTCTCTCTGGGTTCTCCGGCTTCCTCACACCATCCAAAGACATGCAGTTTAGCATTTAGCTGCACAATGGAAGAGTCAAGAAGTCTGGGAATTTACACAATAATGTGCAATATTTCCCTTAAGCTGCTGTGCAACCTTCTGAATGTACTACATTTAAGAAAAGACGCGTTATGAAATCACAATTTCATTTTGTATGAGGAGGAATGACAATTCTCCTCATGAAAGATACAAAGACTTACTTTAGTCAAGTTTTTGTCATGTTTGTTCTTACCCACTCGTCCTACAGACCTATAGGCCTATTTTTTACGTATACAGAGAAGCATGATTTGCATTGTGTCAGTGAGACATCGTGTTGATAGGCACTGAAATTGGAACTTAATGGGCTGTGTTTCTTTTTTAACATTGTTGTGACTCATTTTTATCTGCCACTCGCTCTGAGTGCAGTTATGATAGCATTTGTGAATATCGGGCTAATGACCATCACAGTCCATTTGCAGCCACTGATCTGAGTCTGTTTTTAATCTGAAAAATGAAAGTGACAAAACTGACTGAATGACAGATTTAGATAGTCAGTGGTAAAACTTGACTTTACAGCGCAATAAAAGGTTGAAATGTGTACAGCAAGTTTGAACAGCCTGTGTATTTTCATGTCTGTGGAGCATGTACAGAATATGATCATTCACACTGCCATGACCACAGAATGTAGGCCTGAACCATCTGTCCTCCAGCAGCACACATACACCCTGCTTTCGATCAATACAGTCCCAACTCGTCTACACCCCTCACTCAATAAACAGCCTGAGGAAATGGGGCAGCAGCAAAGTGCTGACCAAGCCTTGAATCGATAGTACAAATTCACCACCAGATTTTGAATCCACAATATAGTCAGAGATGTTGTTACCATGACAGAACGCCATGTGCTCCGCATGAGCAAGAAGCAGCCAAAACTGCATCTCAATCCTCTGCTGTAGCACCCTCACATGAGCTGTGAGGTAACAGAACGAAACGAGTGAGAAAAAGGAGAGGAAATTAAAGGCTTCCAAACTGGCATAGATTACAGAACCAAACCTCGGTGTGATTTATCACTGCGCCAATGATGTCACTTCCTGAGAAGCTCCAACACAGTTTTGTAAAACATTTATTTGTTGTGCAACAGAAGCCACAGCAGGATGTCTAGTGTAGGAGGCGAGCTGATCAATGGCAGTGCTGCTGGACTGCCGTACATCACACTGGCAGAGAGGTCCGGAAAAGAACAGAAGTGGAAAAAACTCAACAGTAATCTTTAGCAGCTCTTTTGGCACCACTGTAATCTCGTCCTTTGTTCCTGTTGTGAAACTGTACAGTCTGCAGTCAATATTCAGCTACTGTCAGATCTCCCTGTGGAGATGACTGAGGGTGGATCACAAAGCAAATCCATAATGTACACATACACACACAGCCTTGCAGGGGTATGCTGCCACAGAAGCCAGTGTATCATTCACCATACTTTCTCCTTCTGCCAGTAATTAAGCCTCAAAAAAGACCAAGGCTGGAAACTGAATTCCAACCATCCAGGCCTACAGCACAAGACTCTTACATTCACCATAATATGGTGGATCACATAAAATGTTTGGACATTAATCATGAGCATATTTTACAGAAACTGGACATTATAGTTTAGGTGACATTTTCAAACAAACTACAAAACAAACTAACTAATAAACTGATGCTGTAGTTGTGTAATCATTACAACAATAATTTAAGCAAAGCAGGCCGACTCTGAAGTATTCTGTGTATATTTCTGTATTCCTGAGATGAGCTAATGGCAGCAAATAAACCAGAGCAGCTGTGTGAACAGTGCAACAGGATCTAAATCAAACAGAAATGATGAGAAAACACAATTAGGTAGCTGTAAACTGGAAACACACTGAGCTCTGACAACGTTTGACAAGCAGAAGCATAAACAGACCTTTACCGGCTCATTGAGCTGTTTCTCCCGCCTCAGACAAGTCATACACTTTGAACGCTGCCGGCTGCTGATGCTGAGAGTAAAACTCTTCCCCTCCACCTCCAGAACAAACCAGGATGCTGAAGGATACAGTCTGACTGTGGTTTCAAGCAACATTTGGACAAACGTCACAGCATGACTCAGCAGTTTAACCACGAGGCTCCATGGATACTCTCTATCTGTCTCCTCCCTCAAATATAATCACTATGAACAAAGATGTTCATACTTATCTGTTGGTATCCATTTCTTCTCCTGTTTCTTCAAGTCTGCAAATCTGAACTCTTTCTAGTCCTTTCCCTCTGCTCATTTCTCTCCTCCTCATCCCTGAATCAGGCATCCAGGCCAGTGCAGCAGCAGCATGAGCCAAATCTCTCCCCTGTGCTTAGTTTGACTATTATGATCAGAGGTGCTGAAGTCAGTACAGGAGCATGCAAGCTGGTGAAGACACGGAACCTCAGTTTGAGTGAGAGAAGCAGAAAAAGGACAAGCTGTCAAAGAGGGAAAAGCTAGCTCAGGTCAGCTTATGTGCTCATTGCACCAAACAAGAAAACAAAACAGCTGAGGTATCTGTGTGTGTGTGTGTGTGTGTGTGTGTGTGACACAGACAAACAATTAAATTGCAAGTCAGATGACTGATCTGACTTGGAGTGATTCATCATCACTGCCTCACAATACTTTTATTAAATCAGCTTCTGTTGAACCCATGTTTCAAAGCAACACATTTTAAGTACAATATTCGACTTATAAAGACACAAGACAATTCTTTTACAACATTGTATGTGTCTATTTCTTTTACAGTGATCAGCAGAAAAAGACTCTTTCGTGTCAAAGTGAACACAGAAATCCACAAATTAAATTAATTACAAATATATGACAGCAAATAACCACACATATTCACCTCCTGCCAGCCAGCATTTTACAGATGCACCTTTGGCAGCATGTACGCTGCTGAGCCTGTCTAGATAGGTCTCCTATGGACACTGACATTATTTCAATTTTTTTTTCTTAAGCTCTGTCAGGTTGCACGTACAGTCTGACTGAACAGCCCTTTTCAAGTCCAATCACAAATTCTGAATTGGTTTGAAGTTTGGGTTCTGGCCCAGTCCTTTCAAAACACGTTGTTCTTAAACCATTTGTGTGTACCTTTGGCTATATGGTTGGGGTCATTGTCTTGCTGGAAAGCAGATCTTCCTGAAACAGGTTTTCCTGTAGGATTTCCATATATTTTGCTTCATTCGCTTTATCCTGTATCTTCTCAAGCCTTCCGGGACCTCCTGCAGTGAAGCATACCCACAGCATGATGTTGCCACCATCATGCTTCACAATATAAATTCAATATGAGCTTTTTTCCCCTTGCCACTCTCTAAAAAAGCTGTTGAAGAACCTAGGCAACAGTTGCACACTGTATGCAAATTGTCTCCCATTTCAACTACAGAAGCTTGAGTCACAGGTGTTATTGTGAATCACTGTAAAAAAAAAAAAAAAACAGAAAGTAAAATCTTCCAAGGGGGTGAATAGGCACTGTAGCTTCTCTGTTAGCACACAAAAATTTGCTAAGCACTGAACACAAAATACAGCGCCACAGTTCACAGGCTTCATCATCTGAGAAGAGAAATGCTATGAAATATTTACAATTAATCGTGTTTTAAACGAGTTGGATTCTTATTCCCAGTGGCACCGAAGCCTAATCAACACCATAATCATTCAGTTCAGCTTTCTCTCCTATCATCAAACATCCAGTTGGATCACGATACATTACCTGCCTGAGGCAATGAGAGAGAGATGGTCTTGTTTTGCCAGAGAAATTAACCATAAATAAAATTTGAACTTGCACTGACTTCTAAACCTTTGCACCTAATCAACTGCCAGTCACTGTCAGATAAAAGACTAACCCCAAGGACATTCTGCAATTCACCATAAATAAAAGAACAATAGCTTCAGAGCTGCTGTTGTCTGATAGGCCGCACCAGCTGCAGCTTTGTTAAACATGCAGTTTTCCCCTGTCACTGTTCTGTCTGTGTTCTCTCTGCGTGAGATACCGTTACCTACATGGAAAGAAAAGGTTATTGGCTTCATCCCAAAGGCCCCAGGGTTGAAGAATATATGCGCACTGTTAGCTGTGCTCTGCATGTTAAAACTGAGACAGATTATGGAAATTGTGGTGTTTAAAGAGTACTCTTTCTAATGAAACTTCACAAAATTGTGCTTTACGAACTAATAAAACACAAGTGACATGAAATAACACACTGTGGAACCAGACAATTTATCTCTCACTTGCCGAGCATGATAATGGAAGCATGGAAGCGTGCTGAAAAGTCAGAGGGAGTAAACAAAATAATGTAATTTTACCTTTTTTTTAATCTAGTTTCTCATAAACACATTGAAGAGCAACTACACTGTAGCGCCTTAGTAGATAAATACACCACGTGCTATATAACCACAGTGTTCCCGGGTTGTTCCCATGTTTCCTGTCTACCTTGTTACTAACACCATCACACCTAACATTGTCCAGTAAGCCACAAAGATCAGGGGCTGAATAACTGTAGCTGGAGATGCAAAATCACAAGGGGTGTAATGAGACTTCAACTTATCTGTGTTCTCATTCAGTGACATTCATTATACCACAGGTGGAGTCTGGACATGTGACCATTACACCAGTACAGTATGTGATAATTTTATATCTCATTCTGAAACCCTGAGCTGCTCTAACAGCCTCCACTCTTCTAACTCTGCTATGAACAACATTTTGGAAGGATTTGGTCTGTTGAGATCTGCCACTGATGTTGGGCAAAAAGACGTAGTTCCAATTTATCACAAAGGTGTTGGGTGGACTATGAAAACCTTACTTTTTGCACTGGTGCACTGTCAAACTGAAACAGCACAGGACCTTTCCCAATGTGTTGTCATATTGCAGTTTGAGGCACACCAAAATGCAGTATTATCTGCTGTAGCATTAGTATTTTCTATCCCTAAACTGGAAGCATCAAAAACAGCCATTTTGGCCATACAGAGCATTTGCTGTATAGTTTGTTGATGTTTTAATAAAGATGTCTTGTTTGAATGCATCTTATTCTCAACTCTACAGGAGATCCCTCTGCTATGATGGGTTTGGCTGGAGGGTGGTGGGTGGATGTGAGAGGGGTGGACCCAGCCTGAGGGGTAAATAGGGGTGGAGGTTTTAGTGCAATCTGCTCACCACCTGCTCATTGGAGAAGAAGGGAAGGGGATTCACTCTCTTCATACCTCATTGTTTCTACCACACAACACACAAACACAGATCAGTGAGGTGTGTCTGCCCAGTTAAATCAGCATCGCCACCGCTCCACCTCTTTCTGAAGGCTGAATGGAGCATGACTGGAGTGATGACTGCACACATGGGCTGTGCTTAACAAACCAAACACCTGCTTCCTGTCTGGTTGCACATGCTCAGTATGCGCCCAGGGGAGCGCTGTGTGTCTGCCCTGCTACTGCTGCTGTGTGGACTCATTAGGACCCATCTGGCTAACATGCTGGATGACACCGACTGTGACCAGTTTCATAACCACAGAGTCTCGTCTCTGTTCTCTGTATCCCTGAGCTTCTGGAAGATTCCACCCACAGCTTCTTCTAAAAATGGGCCTGTGAGGAAAGAATTTGTGTAAATTACCTTCACCCCCACATTTACCAAACAGAAAATAAGCAACTAATGTTTTGAATTATCAATAAATCTGCCAGGCACTATTTCAAATGATCTTTGGCTTAGAAAATGTCTCAAAATACTGAAACATGTCTGTCACAACTTCAGATCTTTAAAAACTCTGTTCCTAGAACCTAAGAGTCTTGACTGATTATCGAGATAGTTACTGATTAATTTCCTGTCATTAGATTAAACAGTTAACTGACTAGTTGTTTCAGCTTTAATGTATGTCGTTTGTAGGTGATGAATAAAAACAAGAGCAAGATCATTCAGAACATCTACGTCACAGCTGCTAGAAGATAAGGGTTGTTCATATCTCAACATCTGATATACCTATAGGATCTCTTGCTACAAAGACGTGCTGCAGTTGTAGCAGATGGGATAACTAGGCCGGTGCATGTAAGGATAAGGTGGTGTTACATCTGGGTATGACTGTGAATATCAATTGCTGCTGCCTGGTGTTAGAGTAAACTTGTGATAGCATGCCCTTTGATGGTGACAATCTGTATACGACTGAAAATGCAGCCCGTGTTACGCCAAAGTGATGCACCCTTGTGGAATAGCAAGTAAGTTCACAGCAGGAATCTCAAAACACAGGGGGACTCTCCACCAAAGACACGAAACGAACAAACACAAGTCTATATAGTTCAGAACTTCTGTGGTTGGACAGCAATTGGAATACAAATGGAGGTTACAGAAGCAACCATCATCAGCAACTGTTTTATTTTGATATTCTGTTGGTGTTCGATTTCATCAACGTGTTTTTTGACTTTTTTTTCATACCCAGCAGCTTGTGACATGTAGCTGGAGAAATGAGTCACAGAAACAATCTTGTTTATACAGTAATAATGTTAGACGTATTGCACACACTCATACACACACACGCACACAAAGTAATGTGTGCAGTCTGTAAACAGTGTGGATTGTTCCTCTCAGATACTCAGCTTGGGTTCAAGTGTCAAATGAACTCATTCATTCAGGGATACACATATGAGACTATATATTCATCTGTAGTCCCAAGGTTGAATGTATCAATATTGTAATATAAAATTACATAAAGTATGAAGGGTGGGTCTACTTCATTCACTCTCATACAGTATATTAACAATGCTAGCTCATAAGTGCAAAAATTGACCGAAGTAGAAGGACACAGGAATCAATGCACATTTACCTGTGGGGGTCTATTCACAGGCCTTATCTCTTTAAGTTACACAATTAACACAATGAACCTCTTGTGTGACAAAAAATGATTTACGATTGGGAAAGCTCCGACTGGTTTGTTGTTTTCTATTCCTGTAGTTTAAGCTTTAAACTTCCCTTCCCTGTTTCCCTGTTAAGCAGATCAGATTAAGTAATAATTTGATGCTTCTCATTATTAGTAAACACGATCAATCATAAAACTACAAATGATATTTGTGCACCTGCAGTGTTTTTACAGTTTGATCATTCTGTGCAGCTGGAGCTGTCCACCTGCTCAAGGTGCTGAAACTACTATAAAGAGCAAATAAACCACATAAAGTAGATCCATGGACTAAGACTGATGATTTTCTCAAACGTATAACTCACTATTGTCCCCAGTACAGTAGGCAGTAGATGCTGTAAAGTACAAGCACACCATATCCATCTCACTAAGTACAAGCTTCTTTTCAATCTCAGCTTAGAGTCTCCTGAATTATTAATGACTGTGTGATACTTGAGGATGACCTGCACCTTCATTGCGTCTCCTTAGGAGGCTTACTGTGCACACCTTCCTGAGCTGCCTCGAGAATAAAAACTTAAAGTGACAGCCCATTGAAAATCTAACATTCTGGTCACAGCTTTGTCAGACACGGACATATGAGAAAAAAATGTAAGGTTACGCATCAGAATGGAACAGTGAAGAAAAGAGGAGTCCAAACACCAACCCCAGAGCCAGTTACACAATAACTGATACAATATGAATTTAATATTGATAACACATTCCAATGGTGACCAGTTTTTAACAGCTGCTAAGTTTTTACAGTGACTTTTCAAGTGTACAGGGGTTGTTGTTCTCCAAAGAGCAAGTTTAAAGCCATGACAGGCTAAGGACTGTCAATGAAATCCTTAGATGTCTTTAAAAGCATCATTTCTCACTTTTATAGCAGATTGAGAAACAGGAGTCTGGCAACAGGACAATCTGTAATGAACAACTCTAACTGCTACCATTACTGGCGCCTATCCCCAGATGTGGCGAGAGGTATGTGCATGTGTATGGACTTCACCTCACACATTAGTCATATCTGTGTATGCATTCAAATTAATTTAAGTGCCTAAATATCACAACCTTTCTCCAAATATTCTAACATATTCTTTAGCGTGCTAATGCAATGTGCAAAGTGATCTGAAAAAAATGCCTCTTCCATTCATCGTAGTCTGGTGAAAATGGAGTTGTGAGTTAATTTATTTACCCCAGTCTGTGGTAATCTGAATCTCTCTGGGTGCTTCGGCCTCCTACCACTGATCAAAGACATGCATGTTAGGTTAGCTGGCGACTCTAAATTGCCCATAGGTGTGAATGTGAATGTTTGTCTGTCTATATGTCAGCCCTGTGATAGACTGGCAGCCTGTCCAGGGTGCACCCCATCTCTCGCCCAGTGACAGCTGGGATGGATGGATGGATGAATGGATGTCTACTGAATGTGGGTCAGAATTAGCGTGGATTCAACAAGTCAAACTACCTGCTCACCTGACCAGTAAAGGCTTTGTGTCTGCGTGAATCCAACAGAGTCCAGACTGAACAACAGACTATAGTAGAGAGAAGACAGCGTGGTCACAGCAGGAGTAGAAGCCTCTAAGCTTCCATATTTGACTAATAGCAACCGCAAATTGTAGTTTATAGTGTTCATTAACGACCAGGAGACAACATGAGGAACAAAAGGTGTTGACAGAGAGGATTCTGTGCAGGCTGTAAATATCTGACACGTTGGCAGAAACATCTTCATCCTCATCATTCAATAACAACACTGAACAAGGATGCGAGGAGTTTTTGAACGCTCACATGCTGCTAAGTTACGAAATTACATCGCTGTTTTTAGAATCAGGCATTTTTGCCGACTCTGCTCCCCGTTTTCGGCAGCTCTCGCCTGCACACCCACCTTCTCCGAGCTCCGTTAACTTGATGAAAACGACTGCGCCATAAATTGCGCCAATAAACTTATCGCGCCCACGTTTAGCGGGATACATAAGGGATACATGAGATTTTAAATTTACATCGCTCACCTTAGAAAGCTTCCTGGTCGCTGGCGTCTGGTGACGACGAGGATGCTGCTGGGCTTTTTTTTCCCTCCTCCAACACCAAGAAACAACAGAAACTCCCACCTACTCAGGGGCCGTCTGACAATGAAACACCTGCCTTGAAAGCTGCAAGGGAGCGTCAGGTAATGTTACCAAGAAGACCCTAATTTAAGGATGCAACAATTAATCGTTTAGGACAAAAATACTGTTTTGAGATTCTTAAAGTTCTTAAAATATTATTTTAAAAAATGTCTTAGGGGTATCGGCAGCGCGGCTGAAGCGATGGGACCACACAAGCTAAACAAAGAATGAATTTCGTCCGCCTGCAGAGCAAAATAAATGCGAAAATATAATAAATCTGTATCACTTACGTGACAGCACTTAGGCTGAGAGGTAAAATAATTAAGGATGCATCGCCACCTACAGGAAATTTGTCTTTCTTGCACTGTGTCAGACCTCTGCTATTATTGATGAAACCAATCAGTGGTGGAAAGCAGCCACATTAGTACATTTAAAGTACATTTACTCAAATGCTCTACGTTAAGGTACTTGTACTTTACTTCATACTTTTTTTTTATTCCACCGCATTTCAGAGACAAATATGGTAGCTACCTTTTTTTTCTAGATTATTTATACAGCTGGTGCTTTACAAATAAAGATTTTACATACAAAATGCTGCATTGTCATAGAATAAACTACACATCTCCCTATTAAGTCATATGTTTTTAAAATGCCTCTTAAAGATTTTTTGACAACTTTTACTTTTAATTCATGTTTAATCAATTATTTTTATTTTTATTTAAAGCACCTCCACTGTCTGGTATGGAGAATTTTAGCCATGTTTGGTAAAAGGATGACAGGATCACTATGACATAAAAGTCATAAAAATCAGTTTATTAAAACAAACCAAATCAAATCATCATCTCGCTATATTTTATTACTGCAGACAAATTAAAAAATAAAATGAGAAGAAAGTAGACCCATCCAGACCAACAGGCGGCGGTAGACAAAGGGGAAAAAACCGTTTTAGTGGAAAAAGACGTCAGTGTGGTTCAGCAACACCTTCTTCTCTGCGTTTGAATGAATGTGCTGATCTCTGAGCGCAGGCTCCGCGGTGCTGAAAGGACAGTTCCTCCGCTCCCTGACATCTGCAGGTAGGCAGCTGGACACACGAGCACATCAGGGGTTAGAAGGTTGTTGTTTTAACTGCGTCGTCTTGGAAATATAATGATTGATGCCATCATTTTCTTTAAGCACAACACAAAACGGAGGAGAGGAAATTGCGATAGTCCTTGATCATAAATGCTGTCTCTCATCTAGGGTAACTTGGCCTATGCTGGAACTTCCTGGTGCTTTCTTGCACAGATATAACGACCCAGTTTAGATTTAATTTGTGCGATTTGCACTGCCTGTTAGTACTGTGTGTTAGGACATGACTGTAGAAAGAATGGGATATTCTTGGTATTCTCAGTGGCCCCTGAGAATCCCCAGACCCACATTTGCTCAGAAATTAGTTTTTCAGAGAGATGACTTACATTCACTGAGAGCAGACACATCTACAGTATGTTACCCAACAGGATGTTGGTACTTTCAGTCAGATGCCTGATGTAAATAGTCCTGAACCAATTTCCATCTATGCACAAAATGTATTACTGTTGGGTGTTAGTATTTCTTCATAGTTGTGACTGATGTTAATATTGTTTTAGGTAAAATGTTTCCTTTATCAGATGCTCCTCCTTTTTTTGATCCATTGTGGTCAGTAGCTTTTATTTGGAGTCAATATGTAACACTGTTTTCACCCTGATGAAACAGTATGGTTTTTGTTAACATATTACCTTTACGTTTTCATGCTAAACCTACCATCAAATAGTTTATCATTATGCTTTCTGTGTCCTCTTCACTCTCACACAGATATGTTCACCAGGATGTTAAAACTGAGACTTCTCAATGCTGTAGCACCTGCATACTTCTCCATGGCTACGGTGGTCACCTTCATTTTACACTTCTGCTTTTTCATCCCAACAATATTCCCAAACCCGAATACATCACTGAGGGGGTCGACGACTCTTCACACGGTTGTTTTCCTTTTCTTGATGTTCAATGCATTAGGGAATTACATAATGACTATAAAATACCCTGCTGAAAGTACCAACGAGACTGTGGTTCCAGTATGTTCGCCACACTGCTCGGACAAAGTGGACGCTCACTACCTCCTAAACGGCCGTCACTTCTGCAAACTGTGTAAGAAAGTTATTCTCAAGAGGGACCATCACTGTTTTTTCACTGGAAACTGCATCGGCAACAAAAACATGCGCTACTTTATCATGTTCTGCATCTACACATCATGCACGTGTTTGTACTCTTTGGTTCTTGGAGTGGCCTTTCTAACAGTGGAGTACTCCATCTCCTTTGAGAATCCACTTACCTTCCTGACTCTTCTCCCCCTCTCCACTGGTTATTTCTTCATTGGTGAGTTATTGATTTATTTCCAGTTAAAGCTGGTCATTTAAAAACATGTCTTGCCAAGTAAATTACTTTTTAATGTCTCCACACAGGATCAATCTCAGGCCTGCAGCTGTTTGTGGTGCTGATGCTGTATGTGTGGCTCGGTATTGGCCTGGTCTCTGCAGGCTTCTGCTGCCAGCAGATTCTGCTAGTGGCCCGGGGACAGACCTGGTGTCAGATGCAAAGAGGTCAACTTGTGGAGAACTGCAGCCCCTGGAAAACCAACCTGAGTGATGTTTTTGGTACCCGCTGGATCCTTGGCCTTGTCCTGCCTGTGCAGACAGTGGAGATGTGCTCTGAAGACTCAGATGCACTTAAACAAGACTGAGTGATAGCTTCCAGTTCTATCAGTAACTCCCACTAGGTCACACAATCACACAAGCAGCACAAGCTGGAGGAAATGCTTTCTTGGGATCCATATGGCAGTTGATCATAAATACTAAATGGATGCTTTATGACCTCTAAAGTAGTCCATTAAATAGTTAGCTGTTAGCAAACATTCCTTTAAGAATAGGAGCCATACAAATACGTAGTATAAGTGCGTCCTTTAAGTAGCTTTTTACTATATAGTATAATTAAGACAAATGCAGTAAGTTGGTTGTTTTTATACAACTGCATGCACATGCACTACTATATGCTTACATCTAAATATAGAGATGGCTTTGCATAAGTGCATGCATTTACAGCTTTGCAATTTTGTATTACGCTACTGATTTGAATACCTGTGCCATGCGGTGCTCTGAGATTACAAAGTGTGTTGTTCTTCCACACTTCCTTGATGCTACATGTGAAATTCAGGAAACCTATGATAGTTTTTTGTGACAATAATTCACTTTGACGTTAAGGGCTAGCAAACATCGAAAACTACAGTGTTTATAGCATAAACTGCCAGGCTTGACACTATTGTTTAGACCAACTGTTATATGTTGAGCCTGATGCTTTGTACTCAAAAGAACATGACTCACACAGTGTATTGAAGGTACAACAATATGCTCCCAATGTGAAGATGATTACCATATTATTATCCAGGGTATTATTCACAGTGTGCCATAACATCACGTGTTACATGCTTGCAGATAACCCCAAAGATGAGGTAGTCACTGCAGTGCTAATGATAGAACCCTAGGACTTCTCACTGTTATGCTGCAGCTATTGACATATTCGACATCATGTCAAAGATGTTTTGAATTTCAATAAATAAACTTTATAGAGCTATATGTCTATTGTTATACAAATAAAAGTCCTCAAATCATGACAAGCAGGAATTCTTTCTTTTTCAAATTACACCTTCTGAGTTATGACAGGGAAATAAACGGATGAGAGGAAATGGTCTTTGTTTTATGACAGTTCATTATTAGTCAAAATAACTTACAGAAGAAAAAACAGATTTCACAATAACAGGTAAAAAATCTCTTAGTAATAAAATAATGTTTGTAACCCTTCTTTATACTTTTAAACCAATATTGATTTGTTACTTAGGTTTATAACTAGATATAATTAGAAAATACTGCAACAGTAGTGTTTTGTTGCTAAAATAAATATAGTTAACTTACACTTAACATTTACAACTGAACCATTTGTAACTTTTCTTTTTATCTTTCTACTGTTAATATAAATGTGTCATCTCACCATAGCTGTGTTTAAGCATATTCATATTTCTTCCACAAAAAGTGCCTGAAGAAATGTAGAAATCCAAGCTACTCAAACATAAATACTGAACACAGCTATGAACATATTCAAAAGGCACAAGCATCCAGAAAAACATGTATGTTTACATTGTTTTCTCAAGACAGAATGCTCAGTTAGAGAAACATGTCATAACATACATCTAAAAATGTCAGTAAACTTGTAAGGAAAGTGCAATATGAAACTAAATAAAAAGGTTTACGTGTCACCTCTCTGTCTTAAATGTTTGATTAATTCTACATCATATTAAACTTCAGTAGAACAAGTCACAAACATAATATGCAAACACAGAACAATTATATGGCTACAACTGCACTTGCTACAATTCAAGCTTTTTTAAATCCTTACATAGTTTTTAAATAATCGTTTACAAAAAGAAGCTTGCTTTACAAGTCAACTGGCAAGTTCATTATAATATGCTTAGTTTCTATATATCTTTCATATGGTTTTATTTTGTCGCCAGAGACAATTATTACAAATAAATAATACTTAAACAAAATTATAGAAAACATATGTTAAGCCTCTGTATATCCAGCTGTTCGTACAGACATTTCCTGGCAGGGTAGGAGGCATCTCTTCTTTCAGGTTAATTTACTATTTAGCAATTTAAAAAACAAAACAAAAAAATGAAAAAACAATGGAAAATTTCTCTACAGCACTCACATTCAAGGCATGTATAGGGAATTAACCGCATGTGTCCTTAAGTATGCTGTAAGGCATGCATTTATACAATACAGAAGCCATAGCCCTATTGCAAGTGATACTTGCTAGTTTAAAACAGCAGAGGCAAGAAAATTCATTATAGGCAAGGGTTTCAAATAAATGCATGCTTCCTAACTCCCACTTGTAATAGTGGATGTGCTTCAGTTTCATGTTTGGAGCTTAGACCAGCAGTTCTGAAAGTTTTTATTCCTATTGCCTGAAAATTTAAAGTTAATTTGTACTTGACACCTCCTAGAAAATACACAAAACCAAATTATTGTTTGTTATATGTTGTTTATATGTTATAATGCTAGGTGACTATTTCACAAGAAGAAAGCTTTTACCATGATCATTTCACATAGGTTATTTTCACATTCTATAAAGTTGACAGTCTCCCAGACTGCTGGTCATGTCCATCAATACATTAGGCCAGGACTCTCTGAGCTTTGGCCCCACAATGTTCCTTGTTTGTGTCCTGCAGAGACAGCTGGAGTTTAGTCCAGAGCTGTGGGTCTCCGCTGCTCAGAGCCTCCAGCAGCAGAGCTGTTTGCTCCTGAAGCTGCTGCAGCTGGCCTTGGGTGCGCTTATTCTCCTTGATCAGCTGCTTTGTGCGCAACGTGATCCCCAGTAAACCAGACTCATTGAGAATATTGTATGTATTGCTGAAACGTTTCAGTTTGTTGCTGTCCATTGAAAGGGCATCCTGGCATCCATCGTGTATTCTGCTGCTGTCCATCTCTGGCCTAAATTCATCTGTTAAGGTAGGTAGAGAGCTTGTTCCTGCCAGCGGGGAGAGAGACTTGTCACTGAGTTGCTCCTGACTCTCAGCTGCTTGTGGTTGGTTGTTTGCTGCTTCAAAGTTGGAGACAGGTTTGACTGGAGTCTGCTGTGCTGACTGTGGGCTGGGGGAGCTGTAGAGCCTGTGGCTGTGTTGGTGCCTCCGCTGCCGCTGGCCATATGCAGATGCTGAAGTCCCTCTCACCCTGGAGGATCCCACCCTCTTTGTGTGCACTTCTACGGTGTGCGGGGCGATTCTGGGATAAGACTTGAGGAGGAGCATGTAACTTTTTGATTGCTGAATATTTTCTGAGCAAGTCTTTGGAGGGCTGCTACTGCCACTCCAACTACACTGTATGTAAAAAATTTACATATATACTATCTAACATAAAGGTAATTTAATCCTTAAATTTCTTTAATCAGAACTATGACCCAATGAGAGAAGAGACTTAATCAAAAACACAAATGTAAGAAATTTAGTTTATAGATCAGTTGTGAGAGTTATTTAGCCAGCTAAAAAATTATGAAAAATAAAATGTCTATAAACCCCTCAAAATTGAACACAAAAGTTGAAGATGCAGTAAAAACCCTCCCAAAGAAATTGTGTGAGAAACTGTACTCAGCAGTGGCAAACAAACATTGCTGTATTTTACCTGCTTTAAGACAAAGTTGTTCATGATGATCATTGGAGACAGTCCAGCGTATGACCCTCCCATCACAGCCACCTGTGAACCAGTCGTATCCTGGCCGACCATCGACCCACTCCTTCCCGCATCTTCAGAGTCAGTCAGGTCAACTGTACTGAGGTACTCAGAGCTGGCATCTGAGGATGAGAAGACCAACATATGGTTCTCATCATGTTTAAAAAGCAACAGATTTCAGGCAAGGGCAGATGTAGATAACCATCTCTAGAGCATCTGGAAAAGGATACCATCAACCTGATGAGAAGAGCTAAACCAAATCCAGGTCAGCCTTCATAGTGTAAATAAAGGTCATAAGAAAAAAGGGCCCAATAGAGGATAGCCTACATAGAAAATGTGACCTAGATCCCCAGATCTGATTAGAGTTGACCTTGTTTATGACTTGATACTCATTGTTCTAATAAAGGAAATGCTAATTATATGTACTTGCACCTAGTTCACAACATTGGCCACAATGACAATAGCACCACGTGAGCCTATAAAATACAAAAAGATAAAGAATATATATGGGAGAACAAAACTGAAATGTTTATCTCTGAGAAGCAGCGTAACAGAATCAAACCTGAGAAGCCTGAATCTCTCTCCAGGTCAGGATTGCGTGTCCCAAGATGTGTTGCCCTGGCAAATAGCGGTGTCCTCTGTCTATCAGGCCTACTAAAACTGCTCATGCTTGGGTATTCTGTAAAAATGGAGAATTAAGAGTAAAAAGTCAACAACAACTAACAGGAGCTAAACAGTTAGACTGTGGGTCTGGTAAAGTTGTGACAGAGCTCACTTTACTTTAGGGTATAGTATAATGGCGAGAGACTCAAATAATTTACAGTTAATCTATAACTTCAAAGTTGCATGACTACAATTTACTTCATTATAAACAGTGCTTACACAGTATATTTTCAAGATTCAAAGTGTTTATTGTCATGTACACAGTAAGGAAAACATGTTTCCCTGCACAATGAAATTCTTTCTTTGCTGTCCCCACTATATGCTACATAATAAGAATAAAGATAAATAATAAGTAGCAATAAAGGCAACATAATTTTAACAACAATAAGGTGCAGGTAAGTGTGTGCTGTATGTGTATGTGCAAACTGTGCATGTGCAATAAATAGCATTTGGAAGTGCAAATGCTTGTGTGCAAATTATAACTGTTAACAATGAGGTAAATAATGATTATAAACTCCAGTCAGTGGTTTAGGTTTCTAATGGCCTTGGGGAAGAAGGTTTTTTTTTGTTAACTTAAAGACACTTAAATAATACAGGAAGATCCTGTAGAAGATCCAGTGTCTTCATGTAAAGGACATACATACTCTTCTCCTTAACTTAGTCTTTTTAAGACTTGAAATTGTTTGTATGATGACCAAACTGCGTAGAATGTTTTAGGTAATTTGCGCTACTACTGTATTAAATGTTACTTTTACAGTTGTTTATCTTTCCCACTACCACTTATGTACAAAACAAATAGGATGCAGCATTTTTGGCTATGACATAAAACACGTCAAACACGTAACGTAATATAATATAATACATTATTAGCTGTAAGTTATAAAAGTTGCCATTTAGTCAGCTGAGCTTCAGGTTAAGGGCCTATCACTCTCAAACGGATAAACTTATTAAAGAGCTAAGAGAAACCTTTCACCATTTGCCGACAGCGAGTGTATGTAACAACACAAAAAGATGTAATGACAAACATGAAATATCCTAAAGCTGGGAGTCCAGTATTTAACCCTGTAGCTTCCTTCATACAGCTAGCACTGTCATTGTTTACGTATGCGACTTTGTCAACACTAATATTAGCCAACGTTAGCTAACAACTTGCCCGGCAGCTGTCATACACTGATTAACTTTAACTCGATACGAAATAACACAATTTCTTTGCGTGAATTTCAACATCACCTGCTGTTAGTTATCGACAAACAATCTGTTTGCCTGTTTACTGCCCTGCCCAGCTAACGCTAACCATAGCTTCAGCTTGTTAACCAGCACTGGTCAACACTGTGCTATCGTCAACCAACAGTATTTATCCAATAGTACTAGTAAAGTTTGTTAACCTTACCAATATTTCGCTTTCGTGAACACATATATCTATTTACACTGATATGCAGTGTTACAGATTTCCTATAATTATACTCGACTCTTTTCTAGCTAGCTAAGCTACGCCTTTTTCCAAGTGTCTCTCAGTCCCTCAACGTTGTCTGACAGACAGCCTCATTTCTCACTTTCACGCAGATAACCAGACTAACTCGCAAAAACTCTTTTATTGCAATTAATCAGTGGGTTTAAATTCCATGGCTGCAACAAATTAAGTACTTATGCAATGTGTTAATAGTACTTATGCAATGTGTTAATTTGTTTTGGAAACAAGATGTGGACACATATTAGTGTCATACCAAAAGGACTACACAAACCATATGTAAGCTGTGACTTAACTGTGACTAAACTGTCCCTCTTGCAATTCTGCGTGGGAGCAAAGGTAACATTTGTCCATAGAGGTGTTACAAATTAGTTGATCTCTGCCTCTTTGTTACAGAAGAGGAGCATGTGATGCGGGTATTCTGCTAAGAACAAACCGAGGGCTTTAGTGCCCCAGTTAGAGTTGTCATGGTAACGTTTTCTTCCGGATAACAACGAACGGGAACGTTTGCTTTTGCGGCGCGTGCGTCACTACAGCCTAATTATGAGTCCATATCTATTCAGTCTAAATTAAATTAAAAAAATTCTACTGTATGTGAGAGACGGATTTTATATAACATATTTATTATCACTTTTATAATTGATTGATTGTGACCCTCAATACTATCCTGTCTAATCTTATGTGTAGATTTCAATTATAAAAATACTTTATTCTAGAGCACTTTTACACAATTTCCATGAACACTAGAGGGAGACATTTCATTACTGCATGTACAAAACAGCTGCACCCTCAGTCCACCCTATGATGATCTGATAAAATAAGGCATCTTAAACAGTGTTTAAGAAACGTGACAAGCTTTTCATTAAAAAAAAAAAAAACTACATTTTTTGGTATTGGTTAAGAGTAAACATGCGTAATCTCGCTGTTGGCTTTTTCAATATTAGACCAAGACCATAATCTTCCCCTTACCTGCCTAACCAAGACTGTTATTGCCTAAACCTGACCATGAAGAATGTGAATTATGTTTTTGTGGCTTTGAATGCAGAGGTTATTTTAGGAAAACAATGAAATATGTGGGCAGGGTAAACATTTTATAACTTGATAAATATATTAATTAGAAATGTTTTCTCACTGTGTTGATGAAAAATGCAAGGTGAATCAGGTGACATTACATGTACTTTACTGTTATTTCTAGCAGACTGGTGACATTTGTGGCACTTCAGGTTCTCATTCTTCCCCATGCCCAATCAGCCACTCAAGAGGTGCTGTAGTCTCCACCTTTTTTGGGTATTCATGCACCACCATTTCTACCAGTTTCTCAATAGTCTCACAGAAGTTTTGACACCTCACTTGTTATTTTATCTCCACAATTTAGAATAAGTGACATATATTTATGAGTATTATGTATTTGTACAGTAGGAAAAGCTAATTTAGAACCATCACAGTTCATGATACAATCTTAAACAAACAGTATCAGTAAGTAGCTCAATAAAATAACAGTACATGCTTATACCATGTACATGTAAACAGAAACCTAAAACCAGACTCTTCTCTCAAATTCAAAATGGTTTGCTTTTCTTTCGTAGACAGCTTTTTGGTTTTCATTTTAAAAACAAATGCAGTCTCAGGTAAAACTAACTACTCCTGTAGAGCAAGTTAGTGTGTGAAAAAAACTTACTGTCACTTACAGTCACAGGTGTTATGTCTGCTCACCTTAAATATGGCTCATCTGATACAAAGCGTGTCATCTTCTCTGTTGTTTAACGCATTGAAGTGTACATAGCATCAAAAAAACACTGAAATTCTTAACTTTTGTCTCATATCCATCTTTTAACCCTAAACCCAAATGCCTTTGGTGTATGGCAAAAACAAACAAATTAAGCTTTGCTCTTCCAATACTTTGAGAGGGGACTGTATGTGTGGAAGTGTCCCAGTTGAACAGTGTCTGGGGGAAGAAGAGGTATAACTATAGCCTGGACAAACAGAGAAAGAAGAGAAAACAAACACTGGAAACATGGCCATGAACAAAACCCTGCTGGCTCTGGACCTGAGCCTCTGGGACTGTAGTGACCCTCACTACAACAGCTGTTTATAAGAGCAGACAGGTTGGAAATAGAATCAGGGAAGTCTCTATGATTGGTCGATGAGGCCATGAACTGTGATGTTGTACAGTGCAAAGGGCCAGTTCACTGGTCAGTTACTACTTCTTGATCTGACTGCATGCCTGCTGCTTATGTGGTCTGTTCTATTACATGTCTTTCTATTAAATGGCCACAAGTTTACAACATTCAGCAGCATTAACTAAAGTGATGTGAGTGAGAAATACGACATAAAGGGTAAAGATAAGCAACTGAGTAATCCTTGCTAGTCCAGACATGTTCGTTGAATTCTCTAATAAACTCCAATGCAATATTCAGGAGCTTAGTCATTTATATTTCTCAATGGTGTATGGCAAACACAGTACGGATGAATACTGTTCAATGGTACTTTTTCAAGATTGGCACTCATGAAATTGTTGCTGTAAAAATATAGTTTTACAAAACAGTTTGTGCTTCTATGAAGTCTATGACCTTATTAAAATATTGTTTTAAAAGGAGCCTCACCAGCAATTACAGAAAAGCTTATAAAGAAAACAAACATGAATTCCTTCCTTCAGTTGTTCTGTTTGTGTTTGACAAGGGTAGACTCTACAAAGCAGAAAAATGTGGTTGGAAAAATACAGATGATTCATTTGTTTTTGTTATTCCTATTGTGGACTGTGCCTCATTTATTTAGTTGAACACCTAAACCTAAATGAATGAGACCGAAACACAAATAATGTCAGAAGAAAGGGACATGTACGTACATTACACCCCATACCATCTGCACATCCCAAACATTCATCCATTTTCCTAACCGCTTGTCCTCGTAAGGGTCGTAAGAGCCTATCCCAGCTGTCAATGGACAAGAGGCGGGGTACACCCTGGTCACATCCCAAACATCTTACATGTAATGAATACAAATATTGTGTACTGTACATAAAGACACCATCTGTCTGCAAAGAAATACAAATATTGTGACTGTGAAGTATTTCTGTCCCCTAGTGGTGATAACAGGAACAACAGTGAAATTAAGTGGATTATCATACACTTGTTTTTCACCTTGCAGTGTGAAAGTCTTTCTGACATGCAGCAGACTCAGTCTCTTATGCACAATAAATAATATTGAGTTCCCCTATATAATGTTTTATACTGTAACATTGTCTGTATGTAGATTCAAAACCTGTTTCATGTAGTGTAAGTTTCAGCTCTCTATTTATTTTCCCATTGATGGTTTCCTTCTTGATTTTTTCCCATCGTCCCATGATAAACAGAGAGTGTTTCTCATTTGCCTGGGAAAAAAACAAAACCTCTAGTTGACTCCATCTCAGGAAGGGAAATATACATTTGATAAAACACCCTCCGGCAGAAGTGCAGGACGGGCAGGAGACAGCCTGCTTCTCTACAGCACCAGCGTTACATTCAGTTTTTCTGTAACACACACATAGACCTGATGACATCTATAATGTAACATTATCTGTGTACATAGTGAGATTTGCTGAAGTCACATTTCAGGCAGTCATTGTCTGCTTTCAGCTACTGTTTGTCTTTGGAATTTTCTGCCTTCAGTCTTGTCTTCAGAAAGTGAAAATTCTTTCAGCTGGGTTGAGGTCAGGTGACTGACTTGGCCAGCGTTTTGGATTATTATCTACCTGCAATATGTATCATCCAGTTTTGTGGCATTTGGCTGAATCTGAGCAGAGAGACACTTCGGACTTCATCCTGATACCTTATCAGCGGTCAGGCCATCAATAAACACCAGTGACCATTGGCACTCATACTGTGCATGTCCATATCATAACACTGCCCCCACCATGTTTGGCACATGACATTTGTGTCTATATTTACATTCATGAATCCGTCTTTTAATGACTTTTTGATATATCTGCCTCATCAAGAGTGCTCATGACTTGGGTAGATGTTGAAAGATGTGAAAATCTTCTTCTTTATCATGGACAGAATTCTGCAGTCATCCTTCTTTCGTGGTCTACCAGGCCTTTTGGTGTTGCTGAACTTGCCAGTGCATTCCTTCTTTTTAAGAATGTATGAACTGTTAATTTGACCACTCCTGAAGTTTTAGCTATGGCTCTTATGGGTTTTATTTGCCTGATGATAGCCTCCTTCACTTCTACACCCAGAACAATTTATTGCTTGATTTGTCATGGAATAACGAGTGAATATGTCACAGCTGGCCATGAAACTGCTTGTCATCAATTATCAAATTACCCTCAGCCTCTGAAAATGGGGACGTGTGTATGACTGAAAAACATAGGGTCAGCAGTCTGATCCCCAGCTCCTTCTATGAGTACAAACCATTTACCATTTACACAAAGTATATAGCAGCTTCACAGACACATACATATGCACAATAAAACCACATTCACATAAACAAACACAGAAAAGCTAATGGAGCCTATAATTAAAATGTGCTCTTTGTGATTCAGTGTTTTACTAGTCAATATGTATTACTGTTACTTACAGTCATGTTAAGTATAATTCCTCCTTCTTCTCAACGCTATCTAGCAGTTGCTGAGTTAGACAAAATTGCCTGTTATACTGTTTTAATATTAGGCCAATTTTAACCCTTGATCAAATATTTTTGTTAAACCCCTTAGATTGAAGCTGATAGTTCACACTTTAACTATATCTTCATCTATTGTGGTAGAGTACAGATGCAAAATAACAAAAATTGCATCATTGTTCAAATGTTTCTGGACCTGACTACAGGTATATAGCAGCAAACATACAGACAAGAACTTTTGTGGATGATGATAATAAGAACTGCAGCTCTTTACACCATATCTCTATTGCTAAAATGCATTTTGCTCATGTTATGATCCAAACTTAGTTTGTGAGTTAGCATAGCATCACAGCGCAGTGCTACACTTTTCTAAAAAAAAAAAAAAACCGTAATTAAAGAGGAATGTCCTGATTTGATGATAATGGAGGTGATGATGGTGATGATGATCTATTCACACTCACACAAACATTTCAGAGGTTCCTGTAAAACTGTCACTGAGATAAGTGTCAGGCAGGCCTGTGTAATTGGCAACAATATCTCTGCAGCAGAACATAGTACTTGACAGACGTCATAGCAATAGATGCACAAGAGCTTCCAGTCAGTCATTTAGGTTGGGTCCTCCCTGTGTTGGGGGAACTGCTCATCCGGCCAAAATGTACAGCTGTTCCTCTGACAGCAGATCTGTTCTGTAGAGTGGTGTTGATTGAACTGTGTACAAAAACTAAACATAAAATAAATATTATTTATGCACAGCATGGGAAAGTCAAACTTTACTATAAGCTGTTCTTAAAAACCACTTGAACTCTTGAAGACATTGTTTTTTTAAAAAAAATCTTTTTTGGTTTTTTTTTGTATTTTAATGGATATTTATTTCAAAGAAAACAAAGAAAAGCTAATATCCAGAACAAATAGAATGACATTATGTTTTGGCCATGACATGAAACAGGTCGAAAACTACAAGACAACCTAACATTAACATAACCTAGCTACATTATAAATACTGCCATACTCAACTGAGCTTGGGGTTGTTAACCAGCTTGCCTTATTTCCCACTGTACTTTGAATTAACGCCCTCAATCCTGTCTTTCAGGCAGCCACAGTTTTCACTTTAGTACAGAAGTCCAAAGACGTATTTTGTTTTTAAATGAACTGAAGTCTTTAAATTCCATGTCTGCAAACAATGCCTGTTAACAAAATATGGACACATATTTACAGATATATGATTGATGAGCTGTGACATTGTTTTTAAGGTGTACGTGTCCCTACTTGCTTATTATTTATTATTTATTTATATTTATATCTATTGAGTCTAAATAACATTTTAAAAGTTCTACTGTATCTGATACATGCATTTTATAAAACAACTATCAAAAGCATTAAATAGGCTATTATTTGTGAACAATTTCTATCACAGTAATTAATTTAAAACTATAAATAACACAAGGTACGCGTTAGTCTGAATTTTAATAAAAATAAATCACACAAGACAAAGTGAGAACCATAAACATTTAATTACAAAATAAATATTTAAGGGAAATAAAAAAATACCACCACAGTAGAAATGTTACTTTTTGCATTTCCATTTGTGTAGTAGACTACATAGAGAAAAAAAAAATCACTACAGAAGACATGATTTCACATAAGTCCTTCAACTGATCCCTTCCTCACTGCAATATTTCACAGAGAGGAAGACACCTGTGATTATGCGAGTCTCGTGTCACTGGTTTGGGCACCAACATCCTCTGTTTAACTGCACAAGGCACAGAAATGCTTTTATATATCAGTGAGAACTTTGCAATAATTAAAATAAGAAAACAGTAATTGTAACTGATAATCATTAATAGCGACAGATACCAAAAGACTGTGTATCCATTACTGTAGTATGAATCTACCCATTCATACTGGGCTTGACATGCCCACTCTGCAGTCTACTACACACTTCATATTATGAAAACACAGTCTCTGGCAGGTTTGGTTGACCAAAGCTGGAGCCACTTATTAGAAACAAATTTGCCAACTAACATGTTCTTCAGATGACAAATGTTGTGTTCACTAACAAAAACTATGTAACTAAAGCTGTCTCCAACATATCTGATGTATCCATGTATTTATTTACTAATATATTTAGAAATATCTTCAGTTGATAAACCTTTCTGATAAATATTATTCTTGTTTCTATGTGACAGTAAAACACTTCAAATCTCATATCTGGTAAAATAGAGCTATGGACGGAGAGGATTCATACAGGACAAGAGATTGTGGGATTACCACTTTCATAATTGATTGATTGTGACCCTCAATGCTATCCTGTCTAATCCTATGTGTAGATTTCAGTTATAAAAATACTTTCATCTAGAGCAATTTTACACCATTTCAATAAACACTAGAGGGAGACATTTCATTACTGCACCACCATATGATGATCTGATAAATCATGGCATCTTGAATAGTGTTTAAAGAAAAGATGACAAACTTTTCAAAAGTTGCTGGTCGAAATATATTCAGCTTTATCAATAAATATAGATTTTAATGTAGTCACCTTTAAATACCAACGACATGGACAAATTATTATAAGTGATACAGTAATAACTAATATAAAATAGAAGGCATCAGTCTATTTGGTTCTACATTGCACTGGCTCCCAGTGATGTCCATTGTGTCAGGTGTGTAACAGCAGTGTTTCCACCAGTTGAAACACACTTTCCGTTGAACCTTGTCATTACACTCTGCTCATCAGCAGGAGAGCATGTCAGCAAAACAACCCAGCTGTTTGAGTCCACAGTCACAGTATGGATGGATGAGCGGAGGAGACCCTTGATGCTGTCACTGGGCTGGAAATAAATAGTGAGCCACACTGGAACAGGAGGTTACCACTGCAGTTACCTGCGAGGGATCTGGCACCTGAAAAACACAAGAAAGCAATGTATTGTTAATGTTAATGTAAGGAACAGTGCATGACATCTTTGTCTCAAGTTTGTGCCATCACCTGTCACACTCCTTCATTTTTTGTTTCTCCTTTTTCTTCCTTCCTTTCCCTTTTTGCCTTTTCCTGCGATGTGAAAAAAAAAAACAAGTTAAGCCTTTATTCTGTGAGATGGAAAATAATTAATTTTTAACAGTCTCAAACTGAAAACTCACACCTTTATTTATTCACATGCTTACCTTTCAACCTTTACAACAGGCTTCCTGATTCTGAGGAACAAATGTTTGAATAAATTACAAACAACATCCAGGTGCAATATTATTTAACAGTAAGTATTTGCTAATGGTCCCCTAATACAAACTGTACATATTACTAATTAGTTTTACAAAATCTATTTGAAATAAACATTATTCCTCTTCTGTTCACTGACAACTTTTTCTGAAGAAGGAAGTGCTACATTTTTTTCCACACACTAGTCATACAGGGGACTTCAGTGTGGATGTTGAATGTAGAAACTGGGGTTTGCTTTCTGAGTCACACATTTAGATTTATGTCACAAAACACTTTTTGTGGTCGTAGTTAAATGCTAATAGAGTAAACACATGTAATCCCCCCTTGGCTTTTTCAGTATTAGACCAAGACCACAATCTTCCCCTAACCTGCCAAACCAAGACTGTTGTTGCCTAAACCTGACCATGAAGAACGTGAATTATGTTTTTGTGGCTTTGAATGCAGAGGTTATTTTAATGAAAGAATGAAATATGTTGTCACTGATGCAGTATTTTCAGTGTAACGTTTTTATTAATTAGAAATGTTTCCTCATTATGTAGATGTAAAATGTAAGGTGAATCAGGTGACATTACATGTACTTTACTGTCTAAGTTATTAATATACGGGCTCCTCACATGATTTCGGTGTTGGTATTTGCATACTTAGGAATATTTAATGTCACATACAGTATTATGACTTGTTTTCTTACCTACATTCACATGTCTGATGCTCCACAAATGTCATCTCAACATATTCTTGTCCCGGCTCTGAAGGCCTGATTTTCAGCAGCTGAGGAATAAAACAAGTTTTGATTTATGTAAGCAATTACAGTACTAAATGCATTCAGAGCAATGGATAGAAATTTAAACATTTTATTGCACAATGGGCTTCTCTCACCTGCATGGTGACGTTTGTGGTGTGTGTGGGATGGCACTCCAGGTTCTCATCCCCACAACAACCTGCACACCTCACCAGTGGCACACAAGAGGGGCTGTAGATGTGCTCCACCTCTGTTGGGTATTCCTGCACCACCTCCACCAGCTTCTCAATGGTCCGGCAGAAGCTCCTACCCCACACTTCTTGGAACATCAGCACTGTGGATGACAGTACAGGTGCTGAGCAAAATATGTAGTCAGACGGAAATATGGATATTAGTCCAAGCACAACATTATTAGAATTTATGTCCACAGTTTAGAGAATAATTGAAATGCACTTTATGAGCATAATATATTTGTATAGTAAGTGGTTTCAAAAGCTAATTTAGAGACATTCACAAACAGTATCAGTAATTAGCCAATAATCCCACAATGGCATGCTTATACCATGTGTACAGAAACCTAAAACCAGTTGCATTGCGCCAGTGTCTATCCTGTTTTCATTTTGAAGTAAAAATGTTTGTATAATGTATAGTACACTTTCCTGTGGGAGTACATGCATATGTGTGGAAGTGTCCCAGTTGAACAGTGTGTGGGGGAAGAAGAGGTATGACTACAGCCTGGACAAACAGAGAAAGAAGAGAAAACAAACACTGGAAACATGGCCATGAACAGAACCCTGCTGGATCTGGAGCTGAGCTGCCCCACAAGCACCTCTGGGACTGTAGTGACCCTCAGGGTCATTGAATGGAGCCCCACACTAAAACAGCTGTTTATAAGAGCAGACAGGCTGCAAAGACATGGCCGGGGAAGTATCTATGATTGGTCGTTTAGGCCGTGAACTGTAATGTTGTACAGTGCAAAGGGCCAGTTCACTGGTCAGTTACTACTTCTTGATCTGACTGCATGCCTGCTGATTATGTGGTCTGTTCTATTACATGTCTTTCTATTAAATGGCCACAAGTTTACAACATTCAGCAGCATTAACTAAAGTGATGTGAGTGAGAAATAAGACATAAAGGGTAAAGATAAGCAACTGAGTAATCCTTGCTAGTCCAGACATGTTCGTTGAATTCTCTGATAAACAGCAATGAAAGATTCAAGAGCTTAGTCATTTATATTTCTCAGTGGTGTATGGCAAACACAGTACGGATGAATACTGTTCAGTGGTACTTTTTCAGGACTGTCACCCATCAGATTGTTGTTTCACTGCAAAAATGTATTGTAGTTTAACAAAACAGTTTGTGCTTCTTCTATGAAGTCATTTTATTAAAA
>JAUBNQ010000004.1:10955611-10966055 GCA_032353495.1 Ctenopoma kingsleyae | reverse complement strand
CAACAACAGGTACTATAGCAAGCAGCCATACAGCTCTGGATATCAGCCAGGCTGCATATCCCACAGTGTGTTTCCTAAAGAAAGAAGATTACTTACAGATGAAGAAAATCAATCAAATGCAGAAGTTTGCAGAAAACAGCTAGTTCAGAGTAAAAGGATATGAGAACTACTCCTGGATGACAGAAAATGATGCAGAAGTGTAAAGCAGCTGGGTTTCTGTTCTCCTTGGTTCTTCAGTAAAGCGTGAGCCATGTTTTCCAAATAACTTGAAACTGAATGTCTTAGAAGAAGCCTGCTAACTATAATCAATGACTAAGATAGTGGAAAATTAATAATAACATTACTAATAAACCAGAGGGATGGTGAGGTATCATAAAGCCTGATCATTTACAGTAAGCATGAGACATTATTCCATATGATGCTCAACTTGATAAATGGTGACTGGTAACATGTGGAAAACCTCACACCTCCTGTGGTTAACAGTGCCAACAGGAGGCCAACAAAGCTGAGTCACTGAAATAACTGAGGTTTGAAATACAAGGCAAAGAATTTCAACAACATTAGCATCACTAGAAGCAGGAGTGATGTCAGGAGTGCAGCGTGGCTTAATTTTGTAAAACACTTGCAAAAGTGGAGCGAAGCAGTATTTCCATTCCACTGAAAACATACTGTAGGCAGAGCATCATGGTTTTGGTCTGACTAAAGCTTGACTCTGAACGTGGGACCACACAGGACTGAGATCACTAAAGCAGAACAAGTGAACACAAACACAGAGACAGCTAGATGGGCCTTTATTGAGATCTAGAATCCACATCCAGTGCCACTACAGGTCTGATAGTGTCCAGCTGGGTCTCTAGGGTGGTCAGGTCAGGGCTTGTGATCATAGAGAATCAAAACACCAAAAAAACTTCAGCAGAGCATGTGGTAAATGTGTCACAACAATTTCTCAACTAATGTGGGTGAATGGAGTCTTTGAAATCCAGATTTATTTCACAGGAAACTGAGTTTCCTGTGGAAACTTACAGTTGTATGGGTGTCATACAGATTCCAAGCAGGAAAAGAGGAAACATTGTTTGATATAATAGGAAATATTCATATTATTAGGTTTCTTGCTGACAGTTGGATGAGAACTATAATAAACATTACCAATAAAGCTATAACCAGGAGATGAGATATTTATGTTGGAATAAAGACTGAAAACAGGTAATCTACTTCTATACAGAGTGCCTTCCAGCACCTCTAAAGTTTACTGACATGCTATGTTATGGTTGTTTAGTTTGTACAAAAACTTCTAGTTTTACACGGGGGTCACTTGGCATACTGTGTCTTGTTAGGGTGCAGTTATTTCCTGGTTACTTCCTTCCTGGTTGATTGGCCTTGTGGTGACAAAAACACTGACAAAATGACAGTGCCTGGATAAGAAATAGTGAGGGGTCTAGCACTGTGGAAAATGAAAAATAATTTTTACGCTTCAGCTTCTATATAGATTACAGGGTAGCTATCCTTTAATTTTTCAATATTAAAATAATGTTTTCTTTGTAACCTAGGTGTCTAATTTTTGAAAACAATCCAACAAACAAACAAGAAAATCTAGTGAAATAGAGTCAAGTGACAAAGTAGAGGTAAATCTCCACATAAATGTTGATTTAGATAACCACCATTTCCTCAGTGTAAGTCTATTAATGCATGCACATTAGACATACACACAAACACACACAACCACTATACAAAGCGTGCACCCCATCTGCAAACATATACACACACATTATAGGTCTTGAGATAAGGCTGACCGGTGGTAATTGTGGTCTCTATTACAGTAAACGCTGTTCTCCCTGTGTAAACCACAGTAAATTACATCCAGATGGGAGATTAAAACTTGGTGAGCAGACGGCTGCCCCAAGCTACACCACTCTGCCTCCTCCACTGGAGGAAAGAGAAATCCATATTTCCTGATCACGATTGCGACTCTCCCCTGGGCCGGGATATTACAACTAGAGAGGAATACCACAACAATACAATAAGAACCCAACCAGTCAGCAGGTCACTACTGCACTCGTGCATGGTCTCTCATGAAGAAAGATGTGCAAGTGTATGAGAGTAAAACAGCACACCAGGAGAAAGGGGAGAATTTGACTTTTTAATGCTTTATTATCAATAACCTAATAAATGAATCATCACGACAAAAACAGTCTGTTGTCTATTGTTAATGTTTTCATGTGGTGTCTTCATTTTAGCTAATGTGAACAAAAATAAGAAAAACAATCCATGAGTACAAACACAGTCACAGTCTGGCAGATGGTCAGACTCAAGTACTGTTTTGCTGCTTGTGATGACGTAAAGGAAACACCTGTGTAACGTCATAAATTCTAGCGCACAGAAACAAGCAGTGAAACTGTGGCTCTCTGGCTTCTCCTTGTGCTCAGACACACCAGGAACATGCATCAGTGGTAAAGTGATGAGTAGCTATCTTGCAAAGTTAATCGAATTAATGCGAGATGTTTTTTTTTCCCCCCATTTCAGGAAAATGCTCATTTCAAAAAGGACACCAACAAAGAATTCCATAATCGCATACCAAAGAGGCTTATAATTCTTATCCTTCACTGGTTTTCTTAATATAACAGGCATATTTTCTGCAGGACTTGAGCTGAAGTCTGAGATGTGCAGCTGTTCACGTCTCCAGTACTGGAGTGATTCCTCGTTGGAAACACTGACTAACATCACTCAGGTTTGGTTGTGTTGACGCATGACTTTACCTGCGTTTTCATATACACAATCATCATGACAATAAAAGAGAGGTATTGTATGAAGAGCATTCCAATGGTTTAGTTATAAGGCACGGGAGGCTGTCTAATAGGCAGGAGGCAACAGGCACTGTCTTTATTGGCAAAGCTCTATGAATCTGCAGAACACATATGGGCAGGATCAAAACCCTGATATTCAGTGTTGTAGCTTAAACACATTCTCACAGACACACCCCGTGTACATATACAGTATGTAGTACATATGCATGGAAAGTATCAACAACATGCCAGGAGAGATTCGAGGAATTTGTTGACAGTTGGTTGACAGTTTCATATTCTCCTTTAGTCAGCCCTGGTGACAGGGTGACCAAGAGGCCACCATTGTTCAGAATGGAAACCCAGGTGCTTCCACCCTCAATCAAGAGCAATACTCCACACGCACACGGGATCAGGACAATGTCATGAGAACGAATCACAAGTGCACTTTTAACGACCGTGCACATACAGTAGAATTTAGATTTGTTAGGACTGAGGATTTACATTGATTATATTAGCAGCAATATTGATTTCCCTTCAATTACAACATTTAGGCATAATGATTAAAAAATGTTACTAACCGCTACTAATGACTGTTGTACTTTATACTTTCACCAGTGCACTCGGTTGACTCAAATATCACCAAGTACATGCCTGTACTTGATCATATACAATATTACTTCTACTGAAGTACAACAATAATGACTGCTTGCTTAGGGGCATGTATGGTACATTGTTGGCAGCTTTGAACATCTTGTTGGAAGAACTGCTAACATATACCACACCAATGGTTCCAAACTTTGAGGCTAAGATCCCACACAATAGGCTGCAAGATCAGTCTAAGAGGTAAACAAAATTACATTTATCTTTTACACATTTTTTGTAATCATTGATTTTAATGTAACTTGATCATTTTATCTCTTCTGGGCTCCACAAACGGGTAAAAATCACTTTTCACTATGCTATAAAGTACTGACGCGATGGGACACAAGTAGACACTACTTTGTGTAAGAAGTCACAAGTCAAAAGTGGCCGGGTACTGAGTACCTGCAGTAGAATACTAATGCAGTGTATGATTCAAGATTCGAAAAACTTTATGAAGATATGATGCTGGAATGATATGATCAAACATATTAAACACTTCCCTTTGAAAAAATTTGATTGTATACATGTGTGTACAACACACACACTGAGCTGCAAATCCCTTGTAGCATAACAGAATTATTAAAAAGTTGAAATTAACCCCACCCTCTCTTGGCTGCTCCATGTTTCATAACACACATAAATGACTGCATGAGTCACAAGGCTGCTGATGGCAACTCCAGCTGTGGCCATGCTTAGAAACAATCATTATCAATTAGTGGCACATATTTACGTGTAGAAAATCACAGCAAAAGACATTTATAAATAACATTCCCAACCACATGACCAGTGTTTGCTTTTTCCACTTTGGTGCACCAGGCTGACAGCTGTGTGATCTGGCAGACCAGACACCTATCAGATCTGTCTCATTTTTTCACTATGACTACAAATGCTGCTAGTATGAGTGCTGCTTGTTTGTATAAATATTTATTTTTGGAGACATATTAATGACTTTAAAGGCTTGTTTGTAGTAAAGCAGAACAGTCTTTTCTTTTTCAGCTGATTTTTCAACTAAAATATAATTAATGGCAACTGAGGGGTAAGAGAAAGACCCTGACATGGGAAATAACATGCTCAGATGCTCACTGACTGTCCATGAGACCTGATAGATTGGATGTTGAATCTCAGAACTGAAGCGTTTACATTTGCTGTCAGTCTTCATGGCAGCAAGTAGTGGGGGTGGTGGGGCATTTAACCTACTACATGTTGAGGGTCCTGGATTTTGTCACTCATGTTTTGACTAAGCAGGCTATGAGCTGATTATGAGGATTAGTTGAGATGTGGTGATCCCATGCCTCTCCCACTCACTCTCAACTAAGCAACAGCTGCAAAGTCTCTGGTTAGAGAATCTGGTGGGACATGGACCTTTTTTTCAATCTGGAGAGCTTGACTCAATCTGTGTGTAATATTGCTATATGTGGACTGCAAGCTGGCAAACTGAAAACTGCTGCATTGTTACTCTTAATTCAACGAGCAGCAGTGTATGATGTGTGACAGCAGTAAATTGAATGCAGGAATGGACTGGTGTTGCATTAAACATGAGAGTTGTCAGAGATAGCTGGCAGCTCACAGCCACCTTGAGTGGAAATCAGAGACTGAATAGATTCAAGAGCTGTAGTGTTAGCTGGCACATGACCTGCTGTCCAGTGAACAGTCTTACAAGTGGTTCTATAGCACAGCACAGGCTTTTGAATGAGTCCTCACTCCAGTTTCAGTTCTATCCTGTTCTGGCACATTTTCAATAAAAAGACTAAAAGGTAATGCCAGGTAACAGAACAGAACACCTTTGTTCTTAGCCACCGCCGCCTGACAGTGATATGAGTGAGCTGAAATTAAGTTTTAATAGATTATAACATGCACTGGTTCATCTTGGTCATCCTGATTTTTCACACTGCATGTATTGCTCAAACATGCAGATTTTAAGTCGAGATAAAACATGAAGGAAAAGCTGCAGGTGCAGATGAAAAGGAATTAGGACTTTCTTGTCAGTATAATCTGATCTACTGCAAACTATTTCAGCCCGTCAAGACTGTCTGACAGACTGAAACTGGATTCAAGAGCTGTAGCAGCTTGCTAACTGACCACGACTTACTCCTACTGCTTCAAAGTTAACAAAAATGATGCTGATGAATTTGTTGGTACCCTTCCACAAAAAGTAAAGAACCCAGGATTGTCTCTGAAACAATCCGAGAATGACAAAAGAAATAAAAGAAAAAAAGAAACTACTCCAGCTCCAGGTTCAAAGGGTGCATCGTCCAGACTGCATGTTTCAGCTCTTTCCATAGATGCTTGACAGGATTCAGATCAGTGCTCATAGGAAGCCACTTCAGCGTGGTTCACTGTTTAGTTCTTTGCCATTGTTGATACTTTTGACTGTGCTTTGGGTGATTGTCCTGTTGCAGGACCCATGACCTGCAACAGGCTGAGGCCAGGACGTTTTGTTTCAGAGGATTTTCTCCCAAAAGCATTGCTGTTTGTCAATATGCATTTTAGCACATTCCAGCCTGACTTTTTATGTTTTCTGTGTCGCTCTGTCGCTCAGAAAGTGAACAATGGTGTGATCAGGCACTGATGTACCCTGACCTTGGACTTCAGCTTGCATCTCTTTGTAAGTCATCCTCAGCTCTTTGTCTTCTATTTGCACTGTGCTCCATGTCCAGACAGGTTGGCTACAGCCCCAAGGACCTTAAACATCTTAACAATATATAATAACTGCAGTCACAGGAACCTCCGGCTGCTTGGTGATGGTCTTACAGACTTTACCTTTAACATGCTTGTCTGCAGTGATACCGTACAACAGAGTGACTGCTGTTCTCCATTTAAAGAGGCTCAATTACAAGATTACAGGGAACACTTAGTTTGAAATATCAAAAGTCGTTTTTTTGTTTCTTTTATTTCTTTTCTAGTTCTGTCATTCAAGTTATTTCAGAGAAACGTGTGAGTTCTTCTTTTGTGGAAGGCTACTAATAAAATCAAATGCCTGTATAATAATTCAACTATTCAGTGAAGATTTCTCATGTAAGGTGTTTTCAGGAATCTGACTGTTCCTTGATGGAAATGTACTGTGATACAAGACCTCAGCAGTGAACATAATCCGTGCCTATGAATGTAGCCTTTAATGTTTTGTGCGGATGTAATTATAAGCTTTCTAAGTTTACAGTGAGTCACTTTGCATCATGCGCTCCGCAGGCAGGGTGATGCAGTTTGTCACGTTTCATCTTATGAATGAACTTTGCAGGATGGTGCTCATTCAAAATGGCACGAAGGTGTGAAGGCACAATGGATTAGGCTGCTATCACTTCATCAACAAGGCTCTGCTGACTCAGCTGCATTCTGTGTACATTTTGGACTGATACCAGGATATTAACATTTATAACACCCGCTTACACAATAAGCCTATTCATCAAAACTTGTTTTAGGCTATTATGTTAATGTTTGATTTGATGGAGCTACCAGACACAATGAAGGTCCACACAATCTACCTCTAATCTAATCTTAATGTGATGAGTCTAGATTTACTCTGTAAGCACCCAGAACCCCCTCTGTTTCTTACTGAGCGTAAGGTTTCACTGAATAAAGCTTCTTACCTGTGCAGGTGAGAGCAGCAAATAAAGCGCCGCCGCAGTCCCGAGGACAAAACCGAGTTTCATTTCGCGATGTGTGCGACTGGAGAAGGGATGGCGGCTCCCGCTGCGCACCATAAAACAATCCAGCAAAAGTTTCAAACTACTGAGAGAAGAAAAAAAAGGCTGCGGACAGGGAATTTCCAAGTCATCCGCTCCCGGTTTAGTAATGCTGGCAATGAGCAGTCAGCTGCTCAAGATTGTGCTTACTAGTTAATAAAGACCCAGAGGAACTGGAGGTGATAGAGCAATACAACAATAATATAAAAAAAATAAAACAAGTTTTGTTATTCACATTTCTTAAAAGTACTCTAATGCTTGAAAAATGGAACAACCAGTTTCAGTAGGAACTGAAAGCGCAGTATGTTCAAAATCTTCAAGTGATAATCCGCTTTAAAAGACATGAATGAAGTTGCACCGGCAGTTTCGGTTTTCAGTCCTGCTCTGAGCTCGAGTCTGCAGAGAAACACACTTGCCTCTAATTGTCCCACAGCACCTTTTTGCCAGCCGGTCATTTAAATCTCCTCCCCCTCTCTGCTCATCAGCTCTACACCCATTTAAGCTCCAGCACAGAATCTCTATTTATGTGATGTTGTAAATGGTTATCAAAGCGCTTGTGACACTGCTGCTGGTGCTTTATTTCTGATTTCTAGAGATAATTTACACTACAGCATATACACAGACATTCTAAGAAACATCTTTCTGCGACTTTCTGTGAAAGCTATTCAGGCAAAGTAAACATTTACAAGTGTTTTTCAGTGGACACATGGATGGTATACTCATTGCTGTTTCAGGCTTCAGGATGCATGGAGATTTTCCTTTGGGACTCTAGTATTTAGTCAGGTTTACAGAGACATAAAAGGAGTTTCCACTACTGTTGACACACAGTGTTAATCTTTAGTGTTGGACCTCTGTGTTTGCAGAAACCCTGGAACCAAAGGATTCCTTGTGGGCTTCTACACATTCCTTCAGCAGTGCTGAATGGCTCTACTGCCTCCTGCTATTGTGCAGACCACACTCAGGAGTGTGGTGTGTCTAAACATCTCAGACACTTCAAGTAGACTAAGCCACCCCCCATCACCATGTAGCCATGATGGGCAGAACCTCAGTAAGTGCAAAAGATCAGGAATGATGAAAGACATTTCCTCTAATTATGGTGAGCAGTATCACAGTAGTCTTTTCCTAAATTGTATCTCTACATGGCAATGATGGATGCGGTTTGAAATTCAGGGAGAGGACAGAATGGAAGCAAAGCAAACTGTGATTCTTCAGGGAATTGGGCTCCACAGTTATTTTGTCTAAGCCTTACTCAGCCTGTCTCTCTTTATGCTGCCATTTTCTGGATTATAAAAGTTTTACATTACAACAATATCAATCTTCTTTTTGTGACTGTCTAATTATCCATCCTTTTGCTGCAATATTGCAAGCACAGATGTTCCAAAAGTGGCCCAGAAGTTGTTTTCCCTCTGCTAAGTAGTGAAATTAATACCTCCACTTTTAGAAAAGGGTTATGTAAGGCTAAAATGATATAGTGAATGTGATTTTTATGTTTTGTTTGAAAGATATTTTGAATAGAAGAGCTAAACACCATTGCTTCTCCTCCCTGTTAAAGCAGTAGCACAGACATTGTTTGCTCAGAGGACAGAGCCAGACTCTCACTGCCATGTCGCCATCTGTTCAGTGACCTATCTATGTTTTTAAAGGTGCCCCAGCAGATAGGGCCTAATAAGATCACTCAAATTGTTTGCACTATAAATACATGCTGACAAGACAAGTAAACCTGGCCTGAGCAATAGATATTCCAGGGAAGATGGATTTCTCTGCTGCCAGATTGTGATACATCCCTCTTTGCCTTTGCTAAAACCCCAAAGCTTGACAGTGTTACTGTTTGCCTTGTTGTTCTGTGTCAAACAATATGTCTGGAGAAGAAAAAGTGTCATTCCTACTGAGAGTGGATCCATCCATATCATGTTTTAAAAAAAAGAATAAGCGGTTGTGCCTGCCTGTTGTGCAGATAAATAGGCTCATTATAATGATAATTTATTCATTACTATAAAAAAATGTTTGAAAGGTTGCATTGATTCTGAATGGAATATAGAGAGCAAAATGTCAACTAAACCTCCTCCCTAATTGGGTTTTGTGATAATACTTCATGCTAGAATGAAGGTCAGCTGGTCAAATAAATAAATTCCTCACTCTTTGCAGCATCTCTTGATGTTGTGGAGACCAAACCGGTGACTCTCAGGATCTGGAGTGCCAAAGAAAGCGCATTTCTCGTTTGCTGTTGACCCTTCATTTTCCCAGATTGCAGAGCAAAAGGTAAACAGATGAACAACATTAATGATGTCCATTCATCATTGTTGGGGCAGCTTTGGTTTATTCCACAGTGGGGCCTTTAAGGGGACGGTGGAGAGCCAGAGAGACCCTACTTTGAGGGATCTCATTAACAGTAGTTAGAGGCCTACATGGAGATCAAAGTTTCTGCCAAACAGAGAAGTTAGCCACAGTGTAACTGTAATTCTTACAGCTTAATTTATCACTGGCATATTGTATCATCTCTGACTTAAATAAAGTGCCTCAAAGCTGTGCATATATATGAATACATATTTTAAATACTAAGACTGAAAATAGCAACTCTATATGACTGGAGAGGACCGCTCGAACAGGGGGATTCCTGGAGATTATGTAACTAGATTTTTCTCACGATGGACCACCTGGACGGTAGACCTAAACAGGATATAACAATATTTAACACCCAGATCCTTTTTTCCTATCGTTAACTAGAGACATACCATGACATTCTTCCTTTCACACTGACTGCATCACTGTGAAAAAAAATATTTGAGTGGTAAATATGTGGTAAATAGGAAATGGTGCAGTCATGAGTAAAAAGCTGATTATTGCTGCCTAAGGTGATTAGCATTATATCCCAACAAGTTCTTTCATTAGAACGTGTCAAATCCTGTTTACACTTTCATGTTACATGACATATGTTCATCTCAGACACGTATTTGTTCCAGGTTTGTCAGGTGTCATCCTGTTTTCATTTCCCAGCCTCTTCATGTGTATGCATTGTTCCACTTTGTAGGAAGTCAGTCAACGCATTAACAGACAATTAGAAGTTATTTTAATCTGCAGGTATAATGAATCAGTGATTGCAGGAAACTCCAGATTCTATTTAACTTTATGCAGCTGTGTCTTAGACGTCACAGTGTCCGCTGGCTGTGATAACCAAAGAAATAGAATGTAGATTTAATTCACACAAGAAATATGGCTTATTTTAATTTGAGGCTCAATTATAGAAAACCATATAATATTAGATCAATGTTTCACCATTTCTGTCTGAGATTTAGTTGAGACTGACAGTACTCTTATCTGTATGGAGCTAGAACTAGGTGTTTG
>JAUBNQ010000004.1:10897862-10915035 GCA_032353495.1 Ctenopoma kingsleyae | reverse complement strand
AGCAATTTTTATTCACTGTTTTCATAAATGGCTTATTTTTTATGCATTTTTTATATATTACAAAAAATACAGAGTTACTATTTACCATTTTAACCAAACGTTTAACCGAACAACTGAACACAGAACCACAGCAACAAAAATCAAACAAATAAAGGCCAAAGTCTTAACATTATGACTCTTTATATAAAAGTCTTTACTGCAGGTTGGCATTCAGAAATCTTTGCTCATTTATTCACTTTTTCCCAACACATTTGCATTTAAGTCTTTCTGTCACTCCGTGTACCTGGCCTGTATCACTACACTGTCTTCAGAGTGTCTGTCACCCTTCCTTCTTTCACATAATGGTATGATCCTAGTCTGTCTTTGCATGTTATTGGCCGCATAGTATGCCCATCAAAATAAAGTCCCGCCGCTGCCTACATGGATTGAGCAGAGTGGCTGAAGACTCGGCTCTCCTCGACGAGAGTCGGCTCTTCCGGCTCTCTACAAAGCATTGGCTCTTAGAGCCGGCACGTTCGTGAACGACCCATCACTACCTCCTTCATCAAGCCTGCACACATCCTGTGTCATCTGAACATCAACCATTCTCCACATTTGAGCAACAATATTGATCCATAAACCACAGAGAACAAAATACATCGCTGGCTTTGGAAAGAGCTGCATTCACCAAACAACTTTCCTGTATGTTGATCTTTGTCTCATTCACTTTGTTTTACGTTTTCACATCTGTTACAAACTGAGATTAAAGCAGAATCTGCAGCGTATTAATGAATGAGACTCATCGATATTGCCTCCTCATTCCAGCTTAATCCAGGTTGTTTCAGAACATTAATAAGTCACTGAAGTTTAGTTTGTAGCTTCCAGCTGTGTGTAGAATAATTTCCTGAGAGTTTGTAAAAGGATCCAAATATAGTGCATGGTTGTATTTGCACTTGGGCCTATTCAGTGCCTGTAAAAACCATACAGCCCCTGCAGAGCATTGAATTATGGTCATTTGGCTTCTGTGCCGAGAAAAAAGGTGCAACGCAGTCTTTCCTGTTTCAGATGAAGCTTGTAATTCGTTCAGATTAGTTATAGGTGTCTTGGTGGTATCCCTCACTACCTTATTTCGTGGCCACTCAGACGAACGGCCTGTGGTAGGCATATTTACACACAGGGCCGGCCCAAGCCTCCATGGGGCCCTAAGCAAAATAAAAATTTTGGGACCCTCTATTACTGTCAATAATACTGATTAATAATCATTCACACATCTATCATAAACTTATTTCAGCAATACATACAACATGCAGTACAAAAAACCTCACAGTTGCAGCAGTGCTGTTTACATGGCATGTTTTTACCCATCTATGGTTTTTAATCTGACATGGTGGTAAACTCAGCTACAAGTGTTGCCCGGGGTTGATTTCCACATAATATTCAAAGTGATATTGTACTAAGTCATAGACCACTAAAAGTAACAAAATAAACCAACATAAAATGCATTTACTGTAAACACGTCAACTGATTTATTATTTTTGGTTTTAAATAAACTGTAATAGCAATGAACTACAATTAAAACCACTTAAAGAACTTAAATAAACAGTACCTCATTAATATGTTCTCTATATGAAAATAAATGAAACTATACAAAACAGACAGTATTAAAAATATCTAACAAATACTTAAATGAACAGAGGTAACAAACATGGTTTAAAAACCAAATACCAGCTTCATCATCTGAGCTGATGACAGGGGCAATGACTGAAGGCCAACACACACTGGAAGCGTCTGACGCACGTCAAACCATTCACGCACATTGTTTTCAGTGAGAGAAAACTTTCTTAGAAAATGTTCTGTTCACCCGGTGTTGACGCCAGCATTTGCTTTCTGGACTGAAACGGCCCGGCCACCATACATCCACTACTTCTCTCATTAATGAAATCTGTTTGTGTAGTTTTGCAGCGATTAGTGTGCAAATGTAAATATGCAGACATCCCTCACTCAGCACATGAGGACAGCAAACAATATAATTTGCTGTTCTGACCGATCCTGACTATTCATGAATAATTAATGAAGTTACAGATGTTGCAACACCTGCAGAAATGTGCATAGAAGCTCACCGTGGAGATGTTTTATATAGATCCTTTTACAAACTACAAACTAAACTTCAGTGACTTGTTAATGTTCTGAAACAACTCGGATTAGGCTGGAATGAGGAGACAATCAGTGAGTCTCATTCATTAATACACTGCAGAATCTTTAATCTCAGTTTGTAACAGAAGTAAAAATGTAGAACAAAGTGAATGATCAACATACAGGAAGGTGTTCTGTGAATTTGGTGAATGCAGCTCTTTCCAAAGCCAACTATGTATTCTGTTCTCACTCATGGATCAATCCTGGTGCAGCAGTCGCTCCCAGCTGCAGTCAGAGCAGGAGACGTTCACCCCTCTGTGTCCAGATAGTAAATAAATTTAAATCTCAGTATTACACAAACAAACAAAAATAAGCTTGTCTGTTAGCTTGAGTAAATAGTAAACTATCTAAGCTTAGCTACTAGTTATTAACTAGCTGCTAACTTGATATCGTAGGTTACACCACCTAACTTTCCTAACTTGAGGAAACTTAGCTTTATCATGCAGTTTTTCTCCTCTTCCTCCTTTTTCCTTTCTTTCTCTGCCCCTGAAGGATTTGTCCCTTTTTGTGACACTGTTTTGTCTTCCACCTGCTCTTTGGATGCGCACTGTGCACTGCAGCCTGGTTACACACGTTACCAGCGGAGCTCTGAGGCACAAAGAATCACTACACTCACTACACCTCAGTGCTCTGTTTACATCAGACTGTGTTTTTGTACAATAATATACCTTTGATAATATGTCAATCAACACTCACATATGAAAAAAAAAAGAAAAATTAATGAAATTATAATTTAATAATATTAAAGTTATTTGCTCTTGGGGCTGTATTTATACAGGTGTATTCATACTGTAATTCTCAAAACACATTGACTGCACTCAGGTCACCTCCATTTAACTAATAAAAGCAGGACAGTGGTTTCCACAGGCTCCAGACTGACATCTAAAACCAGTTCACTGTACCAGTGATGATTCCGGTGAGTTCTTTAAAGGAACTTATCACTGGTGAACAGGATAAATTTACCTTCTGTTGTCTTTTTTTTGGTAAAAAAAAAAAATAAATAAATCAAATTTAAAGACTGTGATTCAGTGTTGTAAAAAATAAATGAAAGCTGAAAACTTCCTAGAGGACTGTCTTAGAAGACTATAGCTCACTATAGCTAAAGTTTAGGACACTGTTATACTCTTGGGGGCTTTAGAAACACAGGAGGCTTTAACACTTAAACAGCGAAAAATAAAACAGAAAGGAAACCTCACAAAGATGACAAATAAGATTAAGCAAATACAGGGTACACCTGGGACAGGTCATTATTACATTTAAGGCTTATTATAAGGCTTAGTATTTTGTAGACACATAATAAAGCGTAAATGTGGTGACCACTATATCTATTGTGGACAAAAGTGGTGTGATTGATACTGTATTAGTAATCTGTAAAGTGCATTACACTGATGAATTTGCAGGATTCCCTCACTATAATCTAATATGTGATGCTTCTCTGTGCTGCACTTACATGTTGCTGTCACATACAGAAACACATACACACTGCTACTGAAAGATTGAAAAACATTGTTTCTACTATAATTGATCCTTTTTCACAGTCTGTGATAATAATGGATCTGAAAAAGACCATGGGACATGCTTTGCCTATACAGAACAATAAAATAACTTTAAAATAACTTGTCACAAAACATGGTGGTAAAGTTAAATTCTAGTCCAAATACTACTACTGAGATAATGTCAGTAGAATGATTTTTCAGTCTTTCTTTATCACTCTCTGCTACACACTCATACAAGCATACTCCCAAGAGTCAAAGCCACTGTGCCGTTATGGTTCCTAGAGTGCAGTCAATGAGTTGAAGCCTTTAATGAAGCATTTACTGAGATGACAGTTTCAGTGAAACAGTTGTGGTGGGATTTTAACATAATAAAATAAATGATCTAGAAGAAGCCGAGAACCATGATATTCAAATGGTCACTGGCACGCATCTGGTTGCTGATATAAGACATTAATTAGCCTACCTGTGGGGAATGATAAATACTGCTAGCTACAATAACAGATTTGTGCACACTTGTATTGACTAGTAGGTGAGAGCGTACAAATATGGGCAGAATATGTAAAGAATACCAAAACACTGCTGTCTTGTCTGTTCATATTACAGGTTCAGTATTTATTGACATTTGCTGAAAATGGCCCAGAAATCACTACTTTTGAAAGTACCACAAGACAACTAATAGTGCTCCAAAGACACTAAAACACTGTGTTCAAACTACAGATGTGCCACTGAAAAAAATACTAGGCCAAAAACAAGGTCATACATCTACATCTGGGCTAGTATCTCTGTTGGACTGTACTACTGACTGACGGTGCTATGGTACAGTGTACCATAGTGTGCTAATGTTTAACAGGTAAAGTTTAATGTATTATCACGCTACAGTTACTAATTAGCACTAAACACAAAGTACAGCTGAGGATGTTGGGAATACCATTACTTGTGTGGACAAACAAAAATTTTGACATGAAGATGGCACCAGATTTCCTGGCAATATCTGTTGAGATACTTCAATAAAAAAGAAAAATGTCAACTTCATGTTGGGAATATAGGACATCATTAAGACTCATCCTTTGCGTATTGTTAATATCTATACACAGCATAATCTATGTGATACACTATTGGGAAACTGACAGAACTTCTACCCAGCATGTTGCATAACATTACCTGCCTTTGTAACAGTACTTGTCGAGCATTTGTGGAGTTGCATTTTTCAGTCAGTTAATAATTTTCCAAAGTACCTGTCTCCAATGGGAACGGGATGCAAGAAATTAACAGGTTCTTTCAAGCATTAACTTTACAAGGTAACCTGTAGGGAGGGTTGCCATAGAAACGCAGCTCATTATAATGAAAAAGTATGAAGGCAGTGATGGCATGCGCACTCCTCTAGTGACAATCAGAAGTATTTATTGCATTTGTACTTTAGCACCAGACAGAGATGCTTCAGGGCAAAGATTAAGTTCCCCAGCAGGGGAGAACCACCGAGTTTGTTTTGGAGCAGCTGGAACACACGGGGCAAACTTTAGAGTACATTTTAAAGGTGAAGTTATTCTGAAGTTTTTTTAAAGGAGACCAAAAATCTTCAGGGGATGTCTACATAGGAAAGGTTGATAAAACCAGTGGACCTACAATGATTAAAAGTCTCTGTGGCAGATAAGAAGATTAAAAAGGTGAAATTAGAAATAAAACTTTAAGAAAGGTACTGTAACCAAAGTGAGAAGTTAGTATTTTAGTGTGTTGGCCTTTGGGACAGAGAGCAGGGCAATGGGTTCCACAGGCTCCAGACCCAGTCTAAGTAAGGTAGCTCCATGTAATAGTCTGCAAGAAGAGGGAGAACAGCACAAAAAACAATGGACCCTCCCTGCTCTGCCAGTCACCCTGGAGCAGTCATCAGGATCTCGTGGATGTAGGAAGACAACCTTGCCTCCACTGAAGCAGGATATAACTCTTTCAACACTCACAGGTTAGTAGAAGTTGTCTGTCTCAAATTTGTCACTCTCATTTGCTGTGTTATATTGATTTTGGTACAGATAACAGTTTGTACATGTTTGTGCTTTAAGAATCATGCTTTGCAGGTAGCCTCGCACTAAAGCAAAGCAACAATTCAAGTATCATTCACGCCTACCCACCCCGAAGACCGCAGGTTAGAACAGCAAAATCAGCTGCCTAATACAGTTTTAAAGTAACTATAACAGGGTAGTCCTGTTGCCTGATTGAAAAATTATCAAAATTATCCTGTGCTGGGACTCAGTATTTAGCAATATGGTTTCCGACTGTTTACCCAGACATCCCATCATTATCTTTCCTCAGGCACTGGAACCACTGGCCCTTCAAATTGGCCATACAAGCACTGCCAATCAAATTGCCATGGTAATATAAAACAAAAAAGAAAAATATCCTTGCTAACTGTCCTAGCGTCACTACCGCTCATGCCATTTTGAATTTATGTCATTTAGATGTTTGTTTCAGGACAGGAACTACAGAAATGGGGGTGTCCACCGGTTTTCTACAGCTGGCCAGACAGGACACACAGGCACCAGCAGAATGGTTCAGGTAAAGCACGTATAGCAGTGTATTTATAGCATAAATAATTCAGATCATACATTTTGTATTGAGGGAAAGTTAAAGTGCCGCAGAGTGAGAGGGAGGAAAGATGGGGTGGCAAAAAAGAGAAAGAGAGAGAGAGAGACAGCTGTGAGCTGTGACTGTGGGCCCTGCCTGTCCCAGTGGATCTGATTAAAGTGTCGGTGGAGTGGTAAGTAGGGTGGTCTACAGCTGTGACTGGTCCTCAATGGAATTTGTTTTCAGGGCAATTGAATCAGGTACACACTTGCACTAAGAAAAATATCATCTTGACAGTCAAATGAATAATGATTTACTTAATATCCACCTCTGCCCATAGGAGATGTATTTGAAACTACAAAGGACTATGTGTAAATGTGTTTCTTAAAGTAGTAAGAGAAGTAGTAAGATGCTTTAAATAAAACTACCAATATGTCAATTATCTTTTTGGCCTGTGTTCAAAATCCTACTTAGATAAGAGTACATACAGTATTGTCAGATGTCTTTAAAGGATCAAAAAGAAAAACACTTGGCAGAAAAACAACTTCAGTAACTGATATACATTACATTATTAGGGTATTAGTAATGGTACTCATTTTAACTATTGATAGAAATATATGTTTCTATCTATGATTTCCAACTAGGTAATAACTAACTCCAGCTACACAAATGTGTAAACTCATTTTCAGGATAATTTTAAAATAATGAAATTACTAAAAAGCTTGATTTACTTACTGTAAGTACAGTACTGAAGTAAAGATGTAGTCTCCAGTAATGCTATTTACTTTCTACCTCTGGTTTCCCATGGACTTTCTAGGGAGCGTTTCTAGAGGCCCAGACAGCTCTCAGTCAACAGGTGCATCGGCAACGTCATGCTCACCTCCGACAAGGCAGAGAGCTGAGAAGACATAAAGTTATCTACACAGATAGTCAAAATACAAAGGGGATCCAGAGGTTGAAACTTGTGAGAAGGCCCACAGAGAGGGACATCTTCTTCGATGAGACCACAGGAGAAAGTCTGGACCCCAGATGCCTCCTGGAGCCAACAACTCTGCCTCTTGTCTATGATGACAGACACCATAACCAGCCCAACAGACAACTCCTGCCCAAAGCAGCAAACGAGGTCCAGCATGATCGAGGTGAATGCCCCAAAAACAGACAGGCGCTAAAAGCTGTTCAACAAACTGGACACAGAGGATGGATTTTAAATAAAAACCTATCATAGGCAACTGAAAGGGAAACACAGAAAGTAGAACACAAGGGTAAAACACAGAGAGGGGAGTGGATGTGGCCTGAGTCTGCCAAAAGCTGTCAAACAGGTCAGACAGGGAGGATAAGTGGTAGAGGGATATGGGACTGTAATCTGGATCAGAGCTAAAATATAACAGATCACATAATTAATTACTAAAACAGCTGCTGTACCATCTTTTGCTCTCAACCAGTCATAGTCTTTAGGTTTCTTACTTAATTTTCTTTAACAAATCACATTTATCACCTAAATTGTCATGTTCACTGTCTCTTATATTTCAAGATCAAACAAAGTCTCTTTACAAACACGTGAGGACATATTGTCTTTATGGCTGAGTTTATGGTGCCATCTATGGGTGAGAGTGACAAGATTCTGTAGAGCAGGGATAGCCAAACCTGATCCTCAAGGGCTACTATCCTGATTGTTTTCCAACCATCCCTGCATTTACAGCTTCTGATTGGCTGAACACACCTGATCCAGGTAATCAGTAGAGAGTAGGGCAGGAATAGCTGGAAAACAATCAGGATAGTAGCCCTCGAGGACCAGAGTTGCTACCCCTGCTGTAGAGGCAGTGAATCTGAAGCTTGTTTCAGGTTTCCTACAGTATTGATACTGTAGCAAGCAGCCAGAAATAAACCATTTTTATTTAGTTTGAAGAGTTGGGATTAAAATCCGCCATAGTCTCTTGATGTTCAGCATAGTAATGAGCACAAAAATAATCCTTCAGTATCCAAACAACATCTATAGCTCTTGAAGGATAATTACACTGAAAACAGGAAACAAGCTAATTGCACCATCGCTCCACAAGTGGTCTCCCTAGGGCCGGCTCTTAGAGAGGCCGAGAGGAACTAGACTCAAACCAAACACCTGAGGCCACAGTGGCTGAGAAAAGCCTGGTCCTCAAACATGACACTTTAAATGAACATTGCTGGGATCACATGACACAACAGGGGGCTTTACAGAAATAACATAATACAACAGTGACTAAAAGAAATGTGCATTAAACTTTATTAAAGAAGAGTAAACAGTTTAGCATGAACTACATTGTACTCTACCGCTGGGTGTCATTATTGGACTGAGGGATACCCCCACAGTACAGTGATTATGTTGCAGTACTGTAGTAAATATTTTGGCATGAACGACTGTTTTAAGCAGTCATGGCTATGCTATCTCATGATTTATTTTGTGATTTATGACAATGCACATTGCTGTTTTTAAAATGTATTCTGGCACATGTGATTTTTATTTTGATAATGACTGTACAATCATTTACACCTCTGCATGCATACAAGGATAAACAATAACAGAATAAATGAATAACTATAGAAAGTAAATTAAGGGCCCAAAGTAATGGGCTGAAGGCACTGGAGCTGAGCAACGCATTAAAACAGGTCCATCTACTTAGAAAGCCATTCAATCAACAAAGCAAAGTTTGCCAGTGAGGGGCCAGAGGCTGCAGACTTCAGGAGCCAGACTGACCACATATTGGGCTACTGAGGAGAATTAAGAGTGCCCCAACTCTTCAAAAAGTTCTCCTTTTCCAGTTCGCTAGCCATACACATTGCTCCTTAATGCCAAATCATCGTGGAGGGGGAGAGTCGAGAGGTCTTGGTGTCTGCCACTCTGTACTGCTACATAAAAAGAAGGTGAAGGATGCCGTGTGAGCAATTGGTTCCAATTGACAGAGGATTGGTCATGGTCAGCCTTCTGAGTGGAAATCCACGTGAGAATGTAGCATTTGGACCAGCAAGGGGCACAAGAGGCCAACAGCAGACAATGAGGATACTCAGAGGAGTCTGGCTGCTGTGGAATAGTGGGGCACCATCTCCTCCGATTTAACCCCTCATTGGCTTGTTATTCAGTAAACCTAATACACTGATGTGGAGCTTTTACAGAAATGTATTAAGAGTTTGCATTTAAGTCCAGGTAATATAAAATAAACTTTGGAAAAAATCTAGAACTCAATGCTCTTCTTTAAATACTTTCTTTATAATTAAGTATCAGTGTCTGTTGTTACCTCAGTAAGATTAAAATCATATCAATTGAAGTTCTGCATTAACTTTGTTAAAGCACCTCTGCAACCTCAGGAACAGCCCAGCCATTACCACCCTTGTGACTTTTTCACCAATTAAGCAGGTCTTGCTCATTGAATGGGATCGGCTGCTTTTAAAGTCTCAGGGGACCAGAGGGTCAGCGCTCAATCACAGTCTGCTTGGAGAGGTTGTGTGTTTGAACTAACTACTAGTTGACAGGGCGGGGATGGGGTCAAAAGAGGTGGCGGCGAGTGACTGGTGGGGGTAAGGACTCCTGCCAACTCTAAAAGAGGAGCCTTTTGTAGTCAATACACTGGTCAGAGTAGCCTGGCCTTTCACAGCCTAGCAACCCCTCTCCTCCAGCCCCACAACAGCTGATGACAAGGCCCCAGCTGCTAATTATCCGGCTGATGGAGAGTCACTGAAGTGGGACTGTCAGAGCAAGGGGTGGCCATTGTGTCTGCAATGGAATAAATTTGAGGGAGGGTGAAGACTGGGGGATAAAAGTTAGAGTACAGCAACAAAATCAGCACTTCTGCCAGTCAAGGTTTTCTCACTGTTAACCAGCGTTCAGTGATCGCTGAATATGCCTGACAGCGTCTTCAGTCTGATTGGTATACAGTAAATGGTGCACTTTCCCACCAATCTACTTTTTATGGATCCATGCTATAGCATCATCTGTCCAGAGGATACCGGAGCAGTGCCTGTTGAATTCCATATGAAGTACTCTTTGGACTGAAGTTCTCGAGCTGCAAATGAGACAGACTTTCTTTTATTTTCATTACTTTCAGGAAATTGTATAGAGCAAATATTTAGATTAAAAAGTACTGTAAAATTACATGTAACAATCCGTGGTTTGGCAGATGAATAAACCTGCACTGAATGCTGGTCCACACAGCATCCGGAGAGTGCCATGTCAGGAACTTTGAAATACAGCTGTGAAGATAATGGTGGAGGTGGTAATCATTGTTCAGACTAAAGAATATGTATAAATAGATTGCTAGAGAAATTATTATGAACTATACAGTTAAGATGGCCTGCATATTAAGACCAGAGACATAATATTACTGACACGACTCTTAACAGATTCTTGTATTAACTTACTTTGATGTAGGCTGTAAGGTCTGTGCAGAGAGGGTCAGTAGGTCCTGGTGTTGGCCCAAAAAAGCTAATCTTGCCCTCCATTGTGACCTCACGAGATTTAGGGAACTTTTGTCCTGATTATTGGTAAGAGGAATAGTAGCCATTAGGTTCTTAAATAATAAAATACAGCTGTAGTAAACATGCAATTTTTGCATTAGACGTGCCTACCCAAAGCCCAGACCAGAAGGTTCTTCTCCTTTGAAACATCCAGCTGTCCAGAGCTCACCTTCACATCAGCAACACCAATCTGATCCCTGGACATGACAATAAGGTGCACATACAAATATTTGCAGTACTTACAATTATATAAGTTGATATATCGTAATTATATTTCAAATATACTTGCCATTTTAAAGAGAGATATTAAAAGAGACAAGTAATGTAAGTTGATTTGACACAGAATCTGTCAGGAATTTGTCTCCAACGGATCATTAAAAAAATAAAATTAATTATTTGAGAAAAATTCACATGGACAAATGGTGAAAGTGGGTTTAATGTTAGAACTTCACAACAGATTGGTATGTTCATATAATTAATATAAACAGGTTTTAGTGCAACATTTTTGGGAGATTTCTGCATCCTGTGTCAGAGTATTACCAGTTAGTTTTCAGTTTAATTTAGTGAACTGTAGTGCCACCAGTGAAGCTGTTTTGCAAAAGCTACTGTGCAGTGTAAAGGAGGATGTAGGAGGGTTCTGTCTCATACTTCAAAATAGTTATAAGTGAAAAATTACAGTTAGAAAAAAAAAACCTTACATTTTATGTTACAAGATGAATTATTTCAGATTAGCTTGCTGGATTCAATAGCTGTGTATTAATAGTAGTCCATATCTCTAAGTTAATATTTTCAGGCTCTAAACCAGAATGGTGCCTGACACATATTTAATTAGTAATACAGAGCTCTTATAAAACTAAGCTATTTATGAAATGTTCTCATTGAACAGATGTTGAATTGTCTAATAAACTGGTGGCAGTCTCTTTTCAAAGTTAATTTGCATCATGAGGCAGCAGGAGTTCTCAGATCTAAAAGTTTTTTTTTTATTATTGTGTTGTTTTACCTGTTAAAGAAGGGCAGATGTGCTTCACAGTACTCAAAGCTATTCTTCACACTTTCGTGAAGTTTGAGGGTAACTGACACACGCAACTGATTCTCCTCCTCCTTCAGTTGATAGGATCCAAGGATGGGGGGAACAGGGACCTGTCGAAAAATTGAAGTATCGGCAAGAATCACGTAAGACTAATAAAACTAATGCGTGAGATGAGAAGTATGTGTTTAACCTGAGATGTGTAGCTGCACAGTCTGAAAGGCTCCAGGGGAGGAGAGAAGGGGAATTTATATGGCCCAGAGAAAGCTGAACCATCACAGCTATCAACACTGCTTGCAGTAAGGATACTAGAATCTAGGGAGGTGACACAAGGATGGACCAGGAAGTCCTGCAGTGGAGAACCATTTGGTGGCAGTGTCAGAGTCACGGTCACATTTGGGAGCACCCCCTCAACTTCACACTGTTGACAGAACAACAGAAACATAGAATGTATTAAAAAATGAAAAAGGAAAAGTTGTTTTCCTTTGCATTGTGCACTTACTTTGCATGTCACTGTGCCATAAACATCCCAGAGGTCCTGTCTGCTCCGGTTACCATATTGCATGGAGCGTACTGTTTCTATCACTGCAACATTCACCACAGCCCGGCCACGGTGGAGCCCTGTTTTCCAGGCTGGCTGCTTCTGGTTCCCAGCAGGAGTGTGCACTGTGGGTGTAGCAGATGTCCCCAGTAGTGGGACATCCAGGGGTGTGCCAAGTGGACAAACCTGCAGGAGTACAGAGGGCAGCATTGCCAGGCGAGAGGCCAGCCCCTCACTATCAGGCTTGCTGCCAGAGCCAAGGAGAAAAGTGTGCAGACCTGCCAGGAGTGTGAGGCCTTGAGAGACAGACAGCAGGCTGGCCAGAGGCAGCCGTGGCTCAGGAAGGGCATCCACTAATGGCAAGCAAGCTAGAATAAGTGGCCCTTGTAACATGACTAACACAGGCCAAAGTATTTTCTGTTCATGACCATCTACACGCAACTCCAGGGCTGGTGACCTCTGTCGATAAACACAATCATCTCTGAGAGCTACATAAGACTTATCTGAGTCTGAAAGGCCCAGCTCAGTAAGCAAGAGCTGTAGAATGGTGTTGTCTTCTGGGATTGCTACGTACGAGGAGCCTGCCAGGCTCTTTGCACGGTGCTCCACAGTTGAGAACCTCCTGAGGGGGGAGACACAAGACATTACAAAACAGGCAAGGCTGCAAGAAATGCGACAGCATATTTTATATTAGAGCACTGTTACATTATTCCACATTGTTATAAACACGAGGTTACACTTGAGAACCACCTGGGATACAAACCTTGAGAAGCGTATAGATAGATGCTCTCCCTTCTCCTGAGAAATAATCCACAAAGCGCGCACACTCATTTTTTCGACTGCATTTAAGTCCTCGATTTACAGAAAATTCGTCGATTTCGATTTGACTGTTTTCATGTTGTCGTTCATCTAATAAATTTAAATATTCCTCATAAATTTCAGCGACACACCGACTTCCTGCTACTCTTTCACGTGACAACTCCAAACATTCAGCTGACATCTGCGCTTGCGCACAAACAAGCAGCTATCCCCACCCTTTTCTCCCATACAGGAACCTGTATTGCTAACGAGCAAGCTGTCAACAAAGGGCAAAACTGTACCAAATCAGCAAATCCATGTGGAAGTTGGCGGTATTATTGATTCTGTGCTCCTCTTAAATTGCGTTACACTACGCCACCAACTGAATATTAAACATGGCGACAACTGCTCAGCTGTTCGAGGTAAAACGACTGCTGCACCGGAGAGCTGTGTTAGCTAGCAGGCTAGCAAGGTTGCTAACTATGATTAACGGCGACTTAACGGTGCTGTCCTTTAACATCATCACAGTGTGTAAATAAAAATGATAATTACAGTTAGTTTTATGTTGTAAACTGAAAAGAAATTAGGATAAATGCTGTTTATCTATACTATATATATATTTCATTACTGAAGGAATTGACTATGTTATTGGCAGTAAATGTGCTATAAAAACAGATAGTTTTAGCTAACGTTACAGTGCATCATCAGAGTTTGGATAGTAATACCAGGTTGTTTTCTTTTAGCGTCGTTTTATTAGCTGGCGTTTTTTTGTGGCGTTACCATTTACACACCCATGACTTTCTCCAGGAGCCCTTTGATGCAGATGAGTATATTGAAAGGTTGGCATGGAGAACTCCGGGAGGAGGCTCCAAAGGAGGAGCTGAAGCATTTGACCCAAAAAGGTACTGTAGAGAGTTATTACTCATATCTACGACACATACCTAGCATTTTTCTGAATAAGATGTTAAATCAAAGAGAGTCAGTAGCTTAACAGAATTATAAGGTCCAGGTTTTAGCATTGCCTTTTGTGACAGTCGGTTAATTGGCTTCTAAATGTGTTTCTAATATATGAATCAATTTTACCTTATGAGCAATATCTTTATACCATTAGGTTTCTGTGTAAAGTACTACATTAGTTAGGCTTTGATTTCCAGTGTGTGAAATAGCAATTAAAGGGACAACTTTCACAGTTTTTTATGGGTGCTTCACCTTATTCATATAACTTTTTAAATACAGCCTTCCCACTCATGACCAGTGCACTACAATGCAACCTCTTCATTGACCTCATCCTGTCTTTTCAGTGTGGTCCATAATGTAGGTGGTGACATCAAGACTATCAAGTCATGTAATGCTAATAAACCAGAAAACATTATTCCACTTTTCCTCAAAGCTTCAAAAACGTTTTCCTTTTTACAGCCATTGCCCGTAACTATTGGCAATGTGTGAAGGGGTCAAAAGATTATTTTTATTTTCACTGGAAAATAATCATCAATCATGTTTTGATGTAAATAACGATTTATATAGTTACAACTCTCACCAACTTGCTAAAATAGTGTGAAACTGAGTGAATCATTCTGCACTTACTAATGCTCGTCCTGGTCTCTTCTATGCTAATTTGTTTTTGATGGTTGGATTTAAGAGAAACAGGATGTGTCTGTGTTTAAGAACTTTTTTTCATTTTATTTTCATTGCTTGCTGTTGTGTTCACACTTGGGGACCAAGTTATGGCTCGTAAGCAAAAATGCCATAACTATACTGTAGATCCATCCTGCGTTATCTACTTCCTTCACAAAAGTGTTGCCACCACCTCCTTAGCGTGGAGTCAGTGACAACATATTTGTGGAGGCCACCACACTGTAAGTCACCAGCCAGGGAATGGGTGTCTGTTGGGAAGGGATGGGAGATGTCTCTAAGCTGTAGCCAGTGCTGAGGGAATTAGTCAAGAGATTATACACTCATCATTTTGGGATGTTTCCTACTCTGTGAAATGTGGTGCTGACTTAGAACATTTGCTCTGTAGTCCTGATGGCACTTAAAATGCAGCTGACGAAGCTGCTAGTTTTAACAACTTCTTAAGTCTGGGGACCCTGGAATTAAGCATCTAGCACTATTCAGTAACTATTAACTTTAACTGTGAGGTCAGTGGAACAGATTTAACCTTGTGGTCCACAATAATATTTGTTTACTTGTTGTTTGTTGAGGATTTACTGTATACTATTTAGACCAATTTGAGGTTCTGGGTCTATGCTCTGTCTCTCCTCTGTCATAGGCTATTGGAAGAATTTGAGAATCACATAGAGGAGCTGAAGCAACTGGATGAGAAGATTCAGCGACGAGTAGAGAAGCTTGAACATCAGTGTCATCGTGAGGCCAAAGAATTTGCCCACAAAGTGCAAGACTTGCAGAGAAGCAATCAGGTGTCTTAAGTGATTGAATGTACTCAAAATACATTAGAGGTATTTTATGTCACATTACAGAATTTGTTTACATCCGTTTTATTCTGTATCAATTCAGGTGGCTTTTCAGCATTTCCAGGAGCTTGATGAACATATAAGCTATGTCGCTACTAAGGTTTGTCACCTTGGTGACCAACTGGAGGGCGTGAACACACCTCGGCAGAGGGCTGTAGAAGCTCAGCGTCTGATGACCTACTTCAATGAGTTCTTGGATGGAGACCTACGCAGTGATGTCTTCAATAACCCAGACAAGGTGAGTAAGCTACTCCTTCCATTCACTTCAGTGGAGGTGTGTGTTCGTGACCACTGACAAGGACCCCCACTGTGATACTGCTGGAGGTAAGAATGAACAGGATTATGAGGTAAACCGTCCATATTAATTTGTCAAGTTTATCCCTTTAGTTGGATCCCTCTGCTAATTTGGATTAATAAACTGTCATTTGCTGTCTGACAATAGCTGGCTGATTGACTAGCATGGATGCCAACATGCTCATGTCAACCCTAATTGCATTTGCAGTAGGTTGTCTGGGAGCAAGAATTTTGTTGGTCCTCAGCTTTGTGTCACATTACAGCAGCAGATAGCTTGTGGCGTGATATGTGCATATAAGGGTGGTGATAACATGCATACTAGGAAATGCGTATTTTTACCCAGTTCCTGCCTACACAGTAGCTAAGTTGATGTTAGACAAGTGACCCCTGAAAGTTTGATCTTGCAGTTTTGTAAGTGACAGCAGAGATTGGGATACTTTAGATTTAATTCCTCTGGGCGGTAACTTCATTAGTGGATGTAGAGAAGTGAGTCTGGGGGTCAATCCCAGAGACGAGAGCTGAAGATGGAGCTAGTTTTCTGGAGAGGCATGCAGAAATATGGCCAGATTCCTTTTCCTGAGCATACCTCCAGACGAGGGGGAAAGAGGAAAGCTGCAAGTGAATAGCTGAAGGGGGATGGCTTTGCTAATCCTTCTGAAAGGGAGGGCTGGGCCGCCAGCGTGGAGACAAGTGCTGCTAAACCCTGACTGCAGGGAGACGGCTACATTACTTACATGGGATTTAGCTAATCTTAGCTGGGGGACAGATACTTAGAAAACCTTCGCCGAGCAGAAAGGCTGGATCCTCCTCACGGGAGCAGAGTAATGATGTTAGCTGAGGCAGGCATCTGCGGGAACAGAGGAGTTGAGGATGGCGGGCCTTTCGTAGGTCTGGGGCTTTTTCAGCCAGCATGTATGTCAGGAGGGGTGGGGAGAGAGGGGGTTCTCGACAGGGTCCCTTTTTTGAGACAGATATCCCTGGCCGGACAGATTATTGAAGGCGATTTAGACTCCTGTGGGATTACAGCCCATTCAGAAAAGGCATGCCAATAAAGAGTTGGATATGCTGCTAAGTCAGGACTGCTGCTGTTGCTGCAGCCGATGCCCAGGTGAGCGCAGCCTCTCTGTTATCAGCTCCCTGTTCAACATGGGGAGGTGATGGAGGGCTACTTTAAGATGATGATCCCCCAACTGGAGACACTGCCGGCGGTCTGCCCACTTTTTGTTTGCATGTCCACCTCTCATGGTCATCTCGTCGTGCTCTCTCTCTCTCTCTCTCTCTCTCTCTCTCTCTCTCTCTCTCTCTCTCTTTCATTCATTCTCCTCACCTAACATCT
>JAUBNQ010000004.1:10875431-10887992 GCA_032353495.1 Ctenopoma kingsleyae | reverse complement strand
TTGTGGAAAAGTGAATAAAAGATAAAAAGATGATGGTACAGGCAAAATAATAGATACACACACACAGACAGTCATGTCTCACTATAATAGAAGAAGACATTCATTGACATAATTTATTCCCGAGCCCCTTACACTAACCATCACAACTAAATAGTTAACTCTTACCAAAACCTAATTCTAACCTTAATGCTTAAACCTAATCTTTACTCCCAAAATGTTCTTTGGAGGTCTAAGGACTAGCTAAAATATCTTCACAAGACCAAAATGTTCTCACAACAATGGTACTGAAGCTGAATATAGCTGATACTGAATTTGTCCACACAAGAAAATAAAGACATGGGCACTCACACACAGATCAAGAGCCTTGTAAGAATGGTAACATTTTCAAAGGAAATCAAAAATTCCTATTCTATATTTATCAGATTTTTGCTCCCCAAGGCGACGCTACAAAGGTTATGTCTAGAAGAGAAGGAGGTGATAGGGGTCCTCTTGACTTAAGCAATCACCACCACCACCACATACAGTATCATCCAGCCCTCCTTATTTCCTCTCTGAATGACTGAGCCTGGCCAGGTCTCTGTGACAGAGGACTCCCTTTTGGAACAATAACAGTCTGATAATCTCCTCTTATCTTCAGTGTGTTTAGTGCCTGGTTAACAGGCTGTCTACTTGACGAGTGTCTCTCCACGCCTCTGGCGTAGGTGAATGATCATGTCATCATGAACCTGAGAGAAAAATAGCAGTATTCTAGTGAATGAGGGCTACAGTCAAGCAGGGCAGCGTGATGGAAAAAACAGAAGCAAAAAAAACCAAACATTTTTTTTGGAAACAATTAACAACATTTAACAATTAAACGTAATGCATGCAGCAGTTGCAGAAAATCACTTTCACAACACATCTAGTATAACAATGAGAGAAGGCAGATGACTGGACAGAGTTCTGTATGTTTACCTGTGCTGAGTTACCTCCCCCTCTGGCCCCACCCAGCCCACTTCTGGGATGTCAGTGTGGGAGGTGGAGTGGGGGCCACCCAAGGGTGTGAGCGCTTTAGCATCGCACCTATCATCCCACCTCCATGGGCCATCCCACCCTCTCCACAGCACTGTTTACCAGCCTGGCCTAATTGATTCCCTCTCTTTATCTTTTTACCTCCTTAATTTTGTTATTAAGTGTGCGGGAGAGGCGCGAAAGCTCCTCTTTTTCCCATTTTGAGAAATTATACTCTTGTACTTGATCCAGCTAACAGGATTTTCTTAAATTACTTTATAAAAGACCATCTTTTAACTTTCTTCTTTCTCTCTCTATCCATTCATTAGCAGGTCTGCCTCAAGGCCTGCTAACATCAATTTCTTGGGTTAAAGTTACAAACTTAGGCAGCTCAGCTCAACGCTCACGGTGGTTTGCGGACGAGAGCGGGTGGCTGGGGGTGGAATAGGGACGTATTATTAATTTCTGAAGTATTAGAAAAATAAAGAGATTGAATTAAGAGTATTGGTCCTCTGTTATCCAGCATGGCTAGCCTCAGGGACTTACTGTGGTGGAGGACATTATGCAAATGCTCCTCCTCACTCTCTCTCTCACCCTCTCATAGCCTGCTATTATGCATTCTCTCTTCCTCCCTCCCTCCGTCTGTTCACCCTTTCTCTCTCTAGCAGTCAATCTCTGCTCCTATAATCTTTCTCTCTCTGTCTCTTTAATCTTCATCAGTCAGCAGAGACAGAGACAGTGTGGAGAGTGTCTCCTGTCAAAACAGCTCCTCACCACCACACCATTTATGAAATCTTAGTTCCTGAAATCGCTAAGGTCTGGAAAAGGAATCCTTAACACCCAGAGCTCCCAATAAAAGTTGGGGTTTAAACAATGCTAGAGACTAGATTGAAACACTGACACTCTCGCTCTGCTATGATATCTTATCAAAGGGAAACTTGACTGCTTTTACATATCAAGCTTTCTTTCAGGTCTGTGGAGTACTTCTGTATATGTGAACAACGTAGCATGGAGCCATTTGTGGCTTTATTTGAGCTGCTCAAAGTCTGACTTGAGTCTGTTTGAAATGCAGATTGTAAGAAAATTACAAAAAAAAATTTTTGAAATGGAAGAGTTAAAAAAACAGTTAACCAGACTTTGGCAGGTCATTGTTTATAAGGCTATATGCTTTGACTACACTGGCCAGTACCGGCATAGCGCTTCCAAATCTCTGGCTAAACTGGTGACATTTGAGCTGCATTGTGGGTAGGGTAGGCATCAGGCTTTACCAATGAAGAAGAATGCATGGAATAAAAAGGTAACAGGCAATATCTGTTTCTGCTCATTTGATTTTGAAAGAACAACTAGCGGATGGGTGAGATAGGAAGAGTTGGGTTGAGGGTTGATAGTGAATGAAGAAGGTGTTTGTTTACATATTAGGACATAGAATTAGTATTCTTATTTGTTTTTTGTTATATTATGAAATATGTAAAGTAAAACAGTGACTTAAAAAATAATTTCACCAGTTAATGTATTTTGAATAGATAGTGCATACACATTGTCTAATGTCTATTGAATTTAGGATTCTCCTCAAAGTAGATTTTAAGTCAATAAAATACCACAAGATTCTGAATATTTTCTTAATTAAGACAGGTCGGTAAAAACTGTTTAAATGCACTTGTCATCCATGAGCCATAAAAATCCAGATAGCCCAAGTTGACATGCAAACTTCTGTCAATATTGATGTTTATTTAAGAAGACTAAAGAAGGTTGATGAGACCTGAGTCCAGTTAATTAAGCCTTAATGAAAGAGGAAGAAGATAAAGATGGGACAGGCTGAATGATAAGAGGAGGATAGACATATGAGAGTCAGAGAGGAAGAAGAGGAGGAGAAGGAGGAGGGCAGTGAGGCATGGTGTCAGTAACAAGGCCAGTAATCTTACAGCAGGAGGGGGAGAGGTTCCCAGCAGCAGCGGTGGCATCCTGCTCCAGCGGTGTACACTGCACTAGAGGCAGAACAGACAGGTTTGATGTTAGCAAATATTAGCTTTCTGCAGAATTTGTGTGTATTCTCTTTGACATGCTCATTGCATATTCAGAGACAGATGTTTCCGAGGAGGAGGAGGGCAGCTGAATGAAAGGCCTGAGATGGAGGCATTGCTCTCGGAGGAGCAAGTAATTGGCCCCTTGACGGTAGCAGCGACAGAGAGATGTGCTTAAACACACACACACACAAACACACACACCCTTTTCCTCTTATTCATCTCCTCTGCCTCTCTTCCCAGATCTGATAAAGGTAAACGTGTAGCAAATTTGTCATTTGATGAGGAAGGATTTCCACAAACAGAGCTGACATGATGAGCCTGTGATCTGCCTGTATGAGAGTCAGCAGGGGCCCAGGCAGGCAGAGATCTCAATCCTCCCTCTGCCCCCCCCACCCCCCCTCGCTTTATGCCTCTCTTGTCCTCGCATACTGTCTCACACACACACTTGGCTGTGTTCACATGGAGCCTCAGCCTCAGTAATTGCTGCCTGCCATCCATATCTTTCCCCTTCTCTGTCTCTGTGTCCCTCGCTCTGCTGCTGTCTATCTCTCCTCCTCAGAGACATCCTCCTCTCCTTTTTCCCATTTCCTCTTTTCTCCATCAAATAAAGGGCCTGGCCTGCGCCTCAACATCACACTCAATTTCTGACTTTTTCACTTATCTCTGGGCTCCATGCCTGCAGACTGCTCAATTATCCACACTCACCTAGCTTCAACTTCTTCTCGTCCATGCAAAGAAATTTTAAAAAGCAAATATTTCCAGTGGTATACTGACAAGTTAAAAGGGTTAATGATCAAGAGCTCAGTTGTAGACACGAGCTGAGTGATACAGTCGCAACACATCCAGTGGAATACAAAGATTCAAGACCAGGTTTTTTGGGGACTGGTTTTACGTGGATTCATAAAAATGAGGTTGAATGAAGTTTAGTGACGAGTGCCCCCCCAGGCTCCTTATCCACAAATTGACCTCCTTCTTTACCACAATCACGTTCACTACAGTAACCCCTCCACAGAGATTAAGGACACACTCTTTCAAGGTGATCACAAGACTTTCCTCTGATGATTAAAACATACAGTATCTTCCCCATCCCTCCACACCTAATTGCTCTGCTCTTCTGCAATCCTCCTCCCTGACATGTACCCCCTCCCTCCATCCAGCTCTACTTCTTTTTCTTGCTCCCCCCTTTTTTTCTGACTCTTTTCTTCTTCATCTGATCTGAAGGAGTCACTGGGTTTGAGCCTTTCCACTCAGAGGTAATGGTCCTGCCTCTGCCTAGTCCCATGACTCTAATCCTGGAACTCGGGACCTGAGCTACTGCTCTCCTCCATGCTGCCTGCTCAGTACCCCTTTCTCTCTCTCTCTCTGAACTGCCTCAGCTGAAGTTAACCCTTTAGCACAATTTAAGAATGCAGATGAATTATTTTGCACCAATAAAGCTAGCAGTGGTAAAATATATGCTGCACCAAATAAAATTAAAAAGACCATTAAGGTTTATTTTAACTTGGATGCTATTTTTGTGGCTTTGTAAATCAGTAAAGATTGTACAAAGTTGACTTATGAGGTAAAAGAAAGTGAACAGTATCATTACCCAACTGTTTGTTATATACATATTACAACTTTCTGGTATAACTGTTGACCAGTTGAGCTTGCTTGTGCAGAGGAGACAAAAGTTATTAAGTTGTTATAAATACATGTATATGTATAAAAGTAAAACAGCAGAATAGAGAAACACAATGACAATTTAAGGTAAATAAAGACTGTGTTGTTTGTTTTTTATTTCCATGTAAAGTGGTTTAGGTTAATCTAACTTTTCCTTCCCAATTCTTATTCCAATACCTCCACTCAGAATTGAGGTGTACTACTAATAGTAATAGTACCCGTACAATCTAGTGCTTCCTTCTTCCCAGATTAGAAAACGTCTACGTAACTGTGCAACTTGTTTGAATCGTTTTTATGTAAAGTACCATGATGACAATGACACTGGGACAATAAAAACTTAATCACCTGCATGACTGAATAAATGCAACTGATTGGCAAAACACTGAGTTTATTATGACAACAATCTCTTTTTAAAAATGGATCTAACACATATGATCCTCTCAATCAAGTCCGTATCAGTAAAGATACTGCTCCATTGTGTAATGTCAGTGCTTCCCCAGTTTAGGTAATCTGCCTAAACTATTAGCTTTTTCACAGTCTCTCTAATCATCTCTTGTTACTTGCCCCAATAACTTTATATTATGATGATGTTGGCGTGTTCCCAGATCTTACCAATTAACTTTGTGCGTACAATGTTATCATAACTGATAACTAATGGCTAAAACTAGGAAAATACAACCTAAGTTATAATAAACTGGAATTATCCTTTAATACTCTAGCCAAGCCTAGAGCTTGCTCAGTCAACTGTTTGCTGTCTTATGTACATTCTTCCTGTTTATTAAGGCACAGCACCCTGAAACATCATTAGAAAAAAGCTCTGCTGCCTGGGAGAGGTCTTCTGTGGTGGTAGAGGGGGAGACAAGAAGGGTGGAAAGGAGAGGGGGCTCAGAGGAGAGCTGAACTTTGTTAATGGAGTGTTTCTCTGTGCAAGTCACTCAGCTTTGAAAGCCAAGCCCCCCGGGTGTGGACTCTGAAGCGCAGGAATCAGACATGCACAATCAGTTCCACTCCTTAAATCTCCTTCAGAATCATATCTATTTGAGCAGCCTTTCCTTAATTTATTTTTCTATCAGTTAGTGGGTTGTGATCTGGCGAAGTGCTTCGGGAATAGGAGGCACCACTGAATGGTGAAATGGAGAAGGTTCCTCTCTTTCTCTCTTTCTGTATTCTGCTCCCTCGCTGATTTCCACACACACTCATACTCCGTATCTCTCCCTCTGTGCCCTCACCATCCATTTAGGCAGTGCCTCTGACTAATTTGCCCATCACGCTTGCTGTCTGGTCCTTTACGGTTGAAGATGTTTTGACGTGTCTCTCTCGGCTTGCTCTCTCCATTGGCACTGTCTCCACTATGATTAAGAATATTCTGATAATATACAAATGCGAAGAGTCACCGAACGGCTGAGGAATCTGTAGTGCCACAGCATGAGAGAGTGTGTTCCCCTGCATCAGTGGAAAAAATGTTTAGAGTGAGCAGTGCATGCACAGCATTTTCACTCAAAAGAAATGTAATCCAAACTGCAAAAAGCAAGGGGCTTCTAGAGGGCAGATTCTTTATGCTGAAGATGAAAGAGACTCACACTCACAATGTTCATTTATACCTCAGATTTCACATTTAGATTGATGACAATTGGAGTCATACCTCTTTTTAATTACAGGCATCTATCAATGGGAGATGGGTGGATTTGTAAGCATGTGCATGGATGTGGGTGCCACACAATCACCCACGTGGCCTTTCTACAGGAGGGAAGTCAACACCTCCAACCATCCAGCAGCTCACTCCAGAGGTCACCCTGCTTGACTCTTCCCACAATCCCCTTGGAAAAAAGGGCGTGTCACTGACAGGAAGAATGTGGTGGGCCACTGCGGCAGCCCCTCATAACCCTCCACCCTGAAACCCACCCCACTCGAAACCTCCACCCACTGGACTCACCAAGTGATTAGTTGGGAATTAAGATATTTGCAGGCAAATATCTGCCTTGGTTGCCTGACCCGACATCATAGTTCAAAGACACGGGCTTAACCCACCTTTCTCTTTACTTGACAAACCATCAAGACATCGCCAGACAACACCCAGTACGTGGGCCATGAATCATTTATGACTCAACATGACTAAAAAGAACTACAAGAATTATCATTTCATTGTAAGTCTTTGCTTTGAAACAGTATTTCATCTGATTAAACTAAATATGCTTGCTGAGTTCAGAATGCAAGTGAAGTGTTGACTGATCATGTGCTTCATTTAAACTGAGGCGATCACTAGTGGAGTCTACAAACCTGTTATGGATTATAATGCACAAATTAGTTTGAGTTTGTGCATTATAATCCAAAACATGGTGGAAAAAAGAATATTATAATTCTTAAGTAAAGTACTACTTTAGTAAAATAAGTAACACCACAAAATAAAAATAGTCAACAAAAAGTAACCTTTCTGCATTCAAAGTAAAAGAAGTACTCATTAGGCAGAAAAAAATGCACCTCTGAGTGCCTATATATAATATAATTGAATTATGATTTCAGCACATATACTATGTGAAATCTGTAATGTTTTAGCTAGTTAAAAACTGTAATATGTTATTTTCTGGTCATTAAATCTAACTGGTTTTCCTTTTTGTATTTTCATTGTGGATTGTTGTTAACTAAAAACTGTTGAAATGTGGTGGAGTATATGTCTATGTCTACAGTTTCAGTCTGTAAAACTGTAGACATCCTAGACATTGTAGGTTTTTAATGTGTTTTAATAAAGGAAAGGGAATAATGTGCTTATAGTGCAGCATGAGTTTTTAAGAGCATTTTAAAAATACTGAGAAAACTTTTTTTTTTTTAATTTCCACCTAAAGTATTGAGTGCAGGGGAGATGAAGAAAAGTTGCCAAGTACATTATTACCCCTCAGGGCCAAACAACATGCACCCTGAGGACTTACATCACTCAGCAAATTAAGAGCAGGCTCTGTGGCTGGGGCCGTCCACCTCAGGAGCTACCACCTCCCCGCAGAACAATACAACCTGCTCTGCCACCACAGAGCATTCATCTCAGCACTATGCCTGGTCTTGTTATTCCTTTATTATGAGTCCTGGCCACTAACTCAGGGGGCTAATATTGTTTTGCTTCAGACGGTCATTTGGCACTGAGTGTTCTTAATTTCTTGCGCCCCCTCTCTCCATTCTACCTTTTCTTTGTGTCTTGTGAGGGCGGGGGCTGACGAAGCATGTCGGCAAAATGCAAAGGTTTAATTACTTTTTGTTGAATTAATTAAGGAGGAAAAACTTGTTCTGGAGGAACAAAAGTGAGGCTGGTTGGAGGCAGCAGTTGAGAATGAGCATGGGGTACAGGGAAAGCGTCATAGTAGCCTGGCAGCCTCAGAGGATTTAATATAGAGTGGGTCTCCTGGAGGGCCCATCCACTGGAGCCCTGGACCCTAAAGTGACCACTTGGAGGCTCTTATTGGTACCAGGCTTACAGCTATCCATCACTGTCACGCCACCCTCCGAAAAGCAGGGCACACTGTGGAGAAACTGCAGATTCTTAGAGCCACTCAATACTCTAGCAATCTAAAAGGTGCTGTCTGCTGGGTGGGAACTTTAAACCTAAAAACTCAGTACAAACCTCTTCCTGTGCCTGTAAACAGTTTTCTACAGAATTGTGAAAAAAAACAACAATTCTCAGTGAGAAATATGACTCTGAGTTGTGATGTTACTTTGATGCATAGCCTGGAGCTGCTCCATTGACAGAACAAAAAGTGAATGTGTTGATACATCAAATGTTTGTTTAAGATTTTACACCCTAAGGGCTGTGTAGTTAGACCTAGATAATTGTACTTATACCCAATAAACTTTTAATGGATACCCATATATTGGGCAAAAAGGGAAATTCTTCTCCTTTAAGCACAATAATTGTCACTTTTAATGTTCAGTAAAGGTAAAAGGCAGCAGATAAATAACAATTAAATAAATTTTTTGCCTCTACATAAACCAAAAGAATCAGCTTTTTTTTTTATCAGACCAACAACACACTAGATGAATGACCTTGCCTTCACACTTCTTTCAGTGTGAGTCCCCTCCATTCATTTAATTTTAGACACTTTTTCTCTCCTGCCTGATCTTCTTATAGTCACTTTAATGGCAATCAGAGCTTTCTGCACGTCTCTGACAGCAGGAGCCACGAATGAAAATTCCAATATACATAAATTATACTGTATGTTTCATTACTTAAATTCCCTGATATTCACCTTTAACGCACATCTTTTCAGACATCCAAAAACCCAATGATTACTAACTTTGAATCTAATCTGTACACAGCTTGGAGCCTTGTCCAAATCTTTTAGACTTCTCTCTTTTATCTGGATCCACTGGCACACATATTTGCTCCATTGTGCCTTTGCACCATGATTTCATTTTTGGAAATACTTATCTTTCTGTTGCTGAGAGTATTTTTCTTCCTGCACATTTTGAACTCTTATCTAGCTATCTCGCCACAATGTAGATGTCCAATAAAGACATGAACAGAGATTCTTTCAAGCACACAGGAAAATTCTTAGCTTGGCAAGCAAGATAACTACATGATGTATTGCAGTGTATTTGTTTTTTGTGTTTTTGTGCTTCTGGCAAAGGGGGAGGGGAAGACTGTTTGAATACTACATCCAAAGTGTGCATGACAGAAATATCACCAAATTAGATGTCTCTAATCCCTCGGGACTATGAATTAGCCCAGAATGAATCAGTCCTCAAATGAGTAGGTGTTTTGAGGAAAGAGAGGCACTGATATAACACGCTGAAGCCAGTAAACAACAATCCACAATGAAAATACAAAAAGGAAAGCGAGTTAGGCTGCCAGAGGAAGATGCCAACGAGATCTGAGACATTACATTCAGTATCACAAACAATGAGCTAGTGCTATTGTCAGCTGAGGATTTTTCATCTTGTGTTTCTTACCTTTTGGCTTAATGTGTAGAAAATCTTAGAAAACTATGGACCAGTTTTTGCTTTTTTCATGCAACTTCATGTTGCTTTTGTTCAATTTGTCAGTACATCTAATATGAAGTTTTAGTTCCAAAATAATATTTATAGACAGAGACACTGAATGGTATTTTGCCTTTTTAAGCAGAAGTCAAACCTTGCTGGATGAAACAGTCATACCACTTTGATGTCAAGGGAAACAATGAATTTGAGTATTTGTTATTTTATATTTATTTGGAAGTGTTTTAAATGGAACTGGTAGACATTTTCATGCCATGACTACCAGTGATTCAGTGATTAGAGCTGCTAGTTCTGCAGCCTTTCATTTTTTCAGTGTGTGTGAGCTGAAGAGTTGGTGCTGAACTAATGCTTACCATGGCCAGGGTATAGAGTTTTTCCTACCGGGTGGCCGTGCAGCCCTTTAGCTCTGTGTCTCTCCATGTGTCTGCCCACCCACAGAATGGAGGTGTTAAAATCTCCATTGGGACAAATCTGCATCTCTCTGGCCCACAGTTCCCACTTTTCCCTCTCTGTCTGCTTCATTTCCTCACACACAAATACGAAAAGATCCACTCCTCCCCTATGACGACTGGTAAGTGGCAGTGACAGCAGACAGAGTTAGCACTTCTACAAATTATCTTTTTAAAAAGCTTCAAACTGTTTGGAGGGGGTCGGGTAATCAAAGCACCATGCAATTCTTTACCTTTCTCTTCTTCTTCCCCACAATAAAATATATAATACAGCACGTACACAAGCATCACAACAGGGAGGTGTCCATGCTGAAATAGAAGCAGACCTCTCTCTGCCAAAGTTCTGCAGCCATGCTAATGAATTCCCAATTAAAAGCAGTGTAGCGTAGCTTGTAATCTAAAAGTGTGCACTTTTAAGAGGCACCATCTTCCCCCTTAATCACACTATCAAGTTGTAAGATCTGTAAAGCTTAGTGCTTAAGCTCTGTTTTATTTTTTGGAGAAAAATGGAGGCAGTGTACTCTGCAAATGTTCTTACTGGCACATGTGAATTTCTTTGCACTCAAATTAAGCAGGATTAAGAACTATTGGGAGGAGAACACAGAGGGACAGAGGGGGAGCACCGGCCTCTTCAGGCTACAGCTCATGTGACAATAGCATAGTGTGGTCAGCCAGACTATGTGTCCAGCAGCAGGCAGCCATGGGAGCAGTGAGGTTGTCCTGTGTTAGCACACAAGTTTTTTATCATTTATCAAAGATACACTTTATGGCATTTAATTTCTTGACCATACCTGTTGTCATTATTCTGTATAATTTGTTCAGCTGCTAAGCACTGAATGGTTGACTATTTGCCTAAACAATTGATGGAAACAGGCATCATAAACAAATCTGAAATGTAGGCTCACATTTAGAGAACTGCACCTGGCTATCTGAAATCCTGCTAATGAGCTGGGACGCCATACTCCCAACAGGTTTGTTTGTTATGTTGCTCCATTCATTTATGCAGGACTTCTGTTTAATTTTTTAACACTCTTCAGAGTAGGATAAATTCTATGGCTGATTAAAATTTGGGAGGATTTAACAATTTGAGGAATATGATATTACAATGAAGTTAAAACTATGTATATGTGTTTTTCTGAAGCTAAGCCAGTTCTGAAAGTAAACAGCCTGAAGAAAAAATGGATATATGTCAGCTTGAACAATAGTCAGTACAGGGTAACTGCTTTATTTGTCAGTCAGCAATGGTCAGTGTGGCCAAAGAAGGATGCAGTTACTTAAGGATGCCTGTTGGTTGGTGTGATTTAAAAATGGTGCAATACAAAATGATTTACTAAGTAACAGAACCTGGGGCAGTTTGCCTCAACAAAAACAGATTAAACTCTTTAGCCAAGCCTTGTCATTACCTTTCTTTCTCTCTCTCTTACACACACACACATACACAAACACACATCTCTTTGCTGATGATGACCAAGGAGGAGGCCCTAGTGTGCTGAAATAGCTCAGGCTCCAAAAGAAATGAGATCCAGGCACTTATTTGTCAGGGTGTCTGTCTGCTCTTTCCTCGTCTCTGCACGGTGTGAATATGCATGAGGATTTGAGAGGTATAAATAGCGGAGGTGTCCATATTGCTACTGCGTTTTCTATCAGCACAGAAAAGTGCTTTAATGGGCTTATTATGAAGCGCATTACATCACCAACGGCCAATTACAAATTCCTTAAGGGAGAAGGAAAGAGAGAGCTTACTCTTGGACAAAGTTTATGCAGTTGACAAATCATGTGGCCACATGCTTTGGTTAAAGTGGTTTAGTGTGTCGTAACGGTGCCATGTCACAGCTGTAGAAAAATTTGTTTAATTACAGTAGCTGACACAAAAATATACACCATATGCAATGAAATAACACTCCTATGACCAAGCCCTGAATTCATTTAAAGTTTCTTATGTTTCACCCTATTTCATCTGTCCAGGTTTGAGGTAACAATATCAGAGTTGTCTGCTTCCCAAGCTGATGGAAGGAGGAAAGCTGAATTTCATTTGTGATGTTAACAGCAAAATCTCTAATAATAATAACTAATAACTAACTAAGGTGATCTATGGATCTTGTGAACAGTCAACTACTGAAGAAATTATCTCCTGACAGTGTGTTCTCTGAATTATCCTAAGTAATTGTTTCTGGAAAAGGGGTGATGAAAAGATGTTGTCCCTGTAATTTATCAATGCTTCGTGTAGCACAGATGAATGAATGAATCAACCTCCATTATTTTGATGTGCAGCAAAAACGTAGCGTTGTAAATTACAAAACTTGGGCAAACAAAAACAACATTATTTGCCTGGCTAGATACCATTAGAGGTGAGAAACAATGAGTTGAGCGAATATAACTCTTTGAAGTACACACCCTGGAGAGCCCCCCTATTACTGGAAGTGCAATATTAAATTTGTCTGAAAGTTGAGTCATGGCAACTGGAC
>JAUBNQ010000004.1:10849647-10861351 GCA_032353495.1 Ctenopoma kingsleyae | reverse complement strand
GGTGGAGGTTTCAGCACATTGAAGAAGCAAATGAGCAAAAAAATGTGAAGATTTACAATACAAAAGAAAACTCTTGAAACCAATTCCCTCCATAATGGGTGAAACCAAAATGATTAAAGAAAAACAGAATAAAGCAGGTGAAGATTTGATGGAGGGGAAAGAAGCACAGAATGAGTTAGACTGACCCCCAGTCTGTGTGAAGAGGCTGTCTGGAACCTGGAGGCTCGTTAGTGGCAAGATCCCGAGGGCTCCTAATTGGGCCGGCCAGGGCCAAGCAGTTTGAGAGAGAGAGAGGGGAGCCAGCCTCAAGATCTGGGTTTGGAGAGGGGGAGCATAGAGGGGTGTGGGAGTTAATGGTGAAGGGGGCTTTCCAAGTCACATGAAAGTTTGTGGAGATGAATGTACCATAATTAGATTAATAAGTAGCTTAATTTATCGCAGCAGAGGATATCAGCGGCTCCACATTAGAGGCAGGCCAGAAGATTAGCCTCGATCGGCGTTTCCAAAACACGATTAGCCCCCCAGCACAAAGACCAGGCTCTTTCACAGGTTCCTACCACAAGGGCTGGGATTAGAGAAACATGTTGAATAATCAGGAGTTGCCCCCACATGCTCCTCTCAAGTCTACACCACAGCTGGAGTTGCATTGCAACCTTTTGCCCCCTCCCTGTCCTGCTCATAACACTTATCAATTAGACTATTAGAGCGCCAATTAATGTCAAGAGCAACTGCACTAACAGCAGGTTTTAATGTACCACCCAGGTTCAAATGTACACTTTTTGCATGTTTGCTTTATCCCCCTGCACTTTTCAATACATTCATCAATCACAAGTCATCTTTTAACAATCTCAAGAACATCAGTGGAGTGGTTGTATTCTCACAATGGCATTTGACCGTGAAGTAAAGCCAAGTCAATTAGAATGTTAGTGTGTGTATGGCCACTCAGTCATTTGGATATCCCAAGAGTCCCTGGGGATGGACAGCTTCATGGCTAATTGATTGCCCCTCCAATTTCCTCCCAAATGCCAATAAAGACTTCAGCACATGTTTGCTTCAGACCCAACCACCAGCCACATGCATCGTGAATGCAGCGCTCTCACTAAGCTTTAGATCCCTTGATCCTCTACATCCTCTACATCCGGCCATTTGTTTAAAAAAGAAAAACAAATGTGGATGAAAAAAGTGATGGGCTTTGAGCCAAGATCTTAGCAGAGTAGCCCATCTACTGTACGTAGAGAGGCTGCAGCTGTTTGTTGTCTCCTGAAAAGGTACATTATGGAACATCTCTTGGATTTGTAACACAGGCACAACTCAATCCAGGGCCACAGGGGTATATTTTTAAGAGTCAGTGACTCTTGACCCTACCTACAAAAAAGAATAATCTAAGGCGGGATACCCAAAGCCAGAAAGTGCATGTTAAAAACCAAAATCATGTGCAATTCTCCACCTATGAGCACCAAAGGAGCACATTTACAGCCTCTAATGCTAATCTTCCTGCACATATGCCATTCTCAATGCGGTATGCCGGAATCATGAGATTGCAATAAAGACACAGAATTGAATGCAAAAAAAACAAGACACTGGTGCAGATCTTTGATTGTGGACATCCAGTCATGAATTTAGTCTTTCTTTACTAGAGTATGTATATAAATCCCTAGTAAGGGGGGTGAGTCTTGTTTACCCTTGAAAAACCAGCAACTTTTACATTGTCAGCTGCTGTGCCACCACTGCAGGCCAATTATCCTGCGTGACTATGCAGTGTCATGCATTGGTGATAATGTGCACAGAGTCAACGTGCCCTACAGACAGATCTCACTGGCAGGGGTTGGCCTTAGTGAGCCCCAGCCTACAGCAGGACTCACCTGTGTTAGATAAGCTGAAAAGAGTATGACTTGATCTGTTATTGTTATTATTATTATTCTTAGTTGTGCATATGGAAAAGTAGTGTTTTTCTCTGTAATTACATTTCTGTAAATAAATGTCTTTGTTTAAAGTGCACTCTAGTATCAGCAGTTTCTTATCCACAGTCATTTCTTAACTAAACCTTTAATACTCCAAGCTCTTAATTCAAGTCTATTGTGTGTGTGAATTAGTGCTAAAGTAGAAATCAAGCTTAGTTTAACTTTTTTAAATTGGTATCTTGACCTTTGAAATCCCTCAGTGACATCAGATTGTCAGATTTAAAGTGCTAAAGCTGCACCTGAGTGAGGGAAGAAAGTCACTGAGTGAAAGGTAAAAAGTTGTGTATGCGATGTGGAGACAGAGTAAGAGCACAAAGACCTTCATGAAACATCAAGACAATACATTTTAAATTTTACTTTGTGAAAATGTAACTGAAATGAGAAAAAACTCGTCAGTGGGAACGACTAAGTATCTGCTAGTTAGCATAGATAATGTACTAGGTCATAATTGCCTTTTATGCACCCAGTCTGTTTCCAGCTTCAATAATGGTCAGCCACATCTCTCTAAAACCTCACCCCAGCGTTATGGCCCAGCGCACTATCTGCCCTCCGCTTGTTAGATACCAGCAGCTAACCACTTTCCTGGTGAAGTGATGTCTGTTACTGAACAAACGAGAGAAAAACAAACAAACCCTGGGCTTGATCAGGCCATGTGCAGTGTGCAGCATGTTGCGCCCTGCTCCGCTCCGCTAGCTACCCCTGCAGCTAGTTTTCGCCATGCACCAAATTAGAAAGCCTCACCATCAGGCAGACAGCTGGCAGCTTTCCCCCAGGAATGCCAATTAAGTTTGTAAAACATTTAGACAACAAAACTGTACAAGAGAAAAACATCCCATAGAGGCGCCCGTCCCCGCAACTCCCAACAGTCCTCACCATGACCTGAACTGCCCCCCGCCCCTCCATCTGCAGCAGCCTGAGGAAACACCACCTCAGAGTATAGACAGGCCCTAGAGAACAGCAAATATGCTGAGAGAAATACATGACTACTCAATCAAAGCCATTGATTTTGTCACTCTAATGTGTTGTTACAGCAAATTAAGAGATGATATTTTATTAATAAGGTGGTGCCTACTCCATCAGGAAAAGATTGGCAGCCCATAGGAATGGGAAGCATCTGACACAGTCACTTATTGTGACTGTTGTGGAGTCAATAGAAGATACTAAACACCTCAAATCTGTCATTGGTGGCTTCTTATGACCCACAAAGTGTCATAACAAACAAAACCACAAAGTGCAACTTCAAGCTTCAGCACTATACTTGATCAAGGGTCCAAATGGCAACCTGAGATTTTGGCCTAGGGAAAAAATGGGAAGGGATTAGAATAATACCTAAGTAGCTTTCTGAAATTTGAACCCTTAAGTAGGAAAGGAATATGGTGGCCTTAGGCAAGAGTGTGACCCACGCTCTCCTGCAAAACGCTCGTGCTAAGACTCGTTGTTTGTTCATCCAGGCAGCCCACTCCAGTTTTTTCAGTGTGACACCAGAATGTGACAGAAAGAGTGACAGCGTGAGTAACTAATTGAGACAGGATGTAAAAAAGATCCTCTGAGCTTTAAGTAAATGGAAGTGGGAGAATGCCCCTCCACACACACACACACACACACACACACACACAGCACCATCTCTGCTTAGGGCATCTCTATCAATGTTAATTAGCAGAGCAATGATGAATATGGAAGCTAAATGAAGTTATTTCATGTAATCTGTGTTTCCTTTGAAAGATCATTCATTGTGTCAATAAAACTCTGTTTGAATTCCTTTAAGACAACATTGTTACAGTGAGAGGGGAGAGGTGATGGAGCTGAAAAACGGCAAATCAACAGAAAATGCAGCTATGAAAATGTAGTCCCCAAATTGTAGAGATCCCCCAGACAGGCTATTCTTCATGACAAAGATTTTCATCTATGTATTTGAATCACTATTTGCTTCTTCACAACCTGATTAATAATTCCAAAGTCGAGTAATTGTAACTGCATTATTTTACATGTGCTTGGCATTTTCTTCTACAAGTGGGCTGTGAAGTGTAACCAATGGCAAATTTAGATTTGCACGAAAACACCTACTACAGAATCACTGCTACAGCTGTGTATAACATTTAAACTCAGATATAATATGATTAAATTAAACAAAAAAGAGGCCACAGACATTCATTTAATGAATTTGAACCTGGAACAGGCTCAAGAACAGGAACCATTTGTCGTTTTCTCTGCAACTTGATTTCAAAGGAAAACTGTTGAAGACTATGAAACACAGCTAAAGGTAACTGAGTATAATGAAGCAAGCCCATTTGGTATTACACAGTTTTTGATCCACTGTTCAAAGAACAGTATTGATTAGAGCAGTTTTAACTATGGAAATAATTTTTACCAGTGGACTCTGTGCACCTAACTTGCAATGTATCAACTGAAATTACCTCCCGAAGACAATTAAAGTACATTATGTGTAGAGCAGTGCTTTGGACGTTGAAGATGTTGCAACACTGATGGCCCTGTTTTCCTGGAAGAACAGTGTCCACCACAAACATGACTTGGACAGGTTATTTCCTGACCTTGAAATTCACTTTACCCGTCTGTGTGGAATTTTGGTGCCAAGTGCAGAGGGCATGGTGCTCAGGCTGAAGGCAGAAGGTGTAAAGAGGTGGGAGGTCCACTCCGATGAGGCAGTGCAAAGCAAGTTGGTAAAGAAGTGGAAAAATGTGACTTGTTGCCGAGTATGGACATCTCACAAGAATTTGCCACTTGTTTTATCAGTTTACTTTTGTTGATAAAATTATTATTTTTGTTTTTTAGCAAAAACAAACAACACAGAGCAAGTATGCAGCAGTAAAGGAACAATGTTTAAAATATGAATTAACCATTTACTTATCCAGAAGATAAATGACTAAGCTGACATCACTGACTGCGCCCAGTACGTCTGCCTGCAGAACTGTGTATGACACTGTTGGCTGTAGAACAGGTGCTCCACAGGGGACAACTCTGTCTCCCTTCCTCTTCACCCTGTACACCTCAGACTTCAGGTACAACTCAGTGTACTGCCATCTTCCAAGGTTCTCTGACAACTCTGTGGTTGTTGGATGTATTCAGGGTGGAGACATCACCCTGACATCACCAGAGGGTGGTGGACAGCTTTGTGGACTGGTGCTGGTGCTAACATCTAGAGCTCAACATCAGTAAAACAAGGAGCTGGTGGTGGAATTCAGAAAATCCTGTCACTCCTCTCTACGACTGGAAGGAGGTGGAGGTTGTGTCAGAGTATAATTACCTGGGAGTATACTAGGACAATAAATTTGACTGGACAACAAACTCAACTGCACTGTACACAAAAGCGTAGAGCCTTCTATATTTTCTGAGGAGGCTGAGGTCCTTCAGTGTCTACAGCACCATACTACAGATTTTCTTTGAGTCTTTGTGGCAAGTGTCATCTTCTATGTTGTGGTCTGCTGGGGCAGCAACTTGAAGGTGCCAGACAATGGCAGGCTGGACAAACTAATCAGTAGGACTGGCTGTGTTCTGGGTGTGGAGCTGGGAAAAGGATGCTGTCCAAACTTCTCTCAATCCTGGACAACCCTTCCCACCCACTGCACAGTGTGCTGGCTGGACAGAGGAGCGCGTTCAGCCAGAGACCGATCAACGTCAGTGTTCCACAGGGCACCACAGGAGATCCTTTCTGCCAGTGACCTTCAACCTATACTATGTGTCACATTTTATGGCACACGGAGAAGCTCACACATTCCTTGTGCTGAGACCTGTTTTTACCTTCTTTGCTTCTTTGCCTGGTGAAAACAGGTCTCAGAGACTCAATATTCCAATATTTCAGCTCTCTTGTAAATCAAGAGCAGTAATCAGTAGATTAAACTGTTTGACTGCCATTGTCATTGTCTCTCTGTGTGATATTCTCCTCCCCTCTCTAATCATTGCTGCTATCAGATGACCTCTCAGGATGGCACAAGCACAGACACTGACAACTCCATAATTCTCCTGACAAACAGCTCAGTAAATGATCACTTTGCCCCTGTGTTAACTGCCAGACTGGGTGTAAAGCACTCAGGCCCAGGAATGAAGCCAGAATTTAATTTCAGCAGACTGTGTGCTCCATCTAGATACACTTTTAATGAGAAATGAAAGCTGGTAATTTTAGATACAAGCAGTGTAAATTCACAGGCTACTAATGGAGTTCCATTTTAGAGAGGGCCTTTTCTTTTTAAGGCTTTTAGAATCTAATCTCAGCCTATTGTCAGGATGGTCAGGGAGTCTAATCACCCTTAACCTTGCATCAGTGCCATAACCCCTTTTTTGCCCCCCCCCCCTCCCCCAACATTTTCAACATGATGTTAACATAATAACAAGACTTTTAGCAGTCTAGTGACTGCACCTTTTACCAGAATCACCACAACTAATGGGATCTAATCTATACAATACAAGACATTAATATATATGCAAATCAGCTGAGGCTACATTTCTTGCAGAGGCAATGGACACAGTTGGTATACACTTGTATTATTTCTGTCACATGTGTCACTTAGCTGTTAATTACTGTTAACATTCTTAAAATGCAAATATGTGGTTCTGCAAACACAGCAGTACATGTGCCCCTCAGTAATAATGTTCTGGGAAGAAAAGCTACCCCTTTCCTCTTGAAGGTCCAGCGGTGTGGGGGGAATTTGAGGCACCAGGGGTTGAGGGTTGCAGGTCGGCTGTTCAAAGCCACTCTGTCCATTGTTGGGTAGTAGGGGATTAGGTCTCTCCAGGCTGCAGAATTTGCTTTCTAATTAAAAGGGATAAGATGTAGAAAAATAGTGTGGGGCATTACTACTGTAGAAAGGAAGGGGGGAGGAAAAGAGAAATGCTGAAAAGAGGGGATAGAAGTTTGTAGTGTCACCACTGATGTTTGATCACAAGACTAAGCAAAAGTTACCAACCTCTTGTTCTGACTCTCACTGCCCATTTTACATCATTGCTCTCCATCATTAACTTTCATACTTTGGGCCTCAAAACACAGGTAAAACATTCTTACAGTCTTATTATTTTTCTGTTGTTATTATTGTTTTGTAATGTGATGATGGCAAACATGCACTGACATTAGTTCAGCAAACTGCAGAGAGTACAATAGTCTGTAGTTTCTGTTCCAATCCCTGTTTGCTCAGAGCATTTGAAATCTTCTCTAGTATAAGTACACATCACACACATAAACCTTATAAAATCGTATGTACAAATTTCAAAAGAACAATAAAGAACGTATCTACCAGTGAGTTTCATAGGTGTGTGTTAGTGGATTTTGTTACCTATGAACAGTGGCAAAGAATCAGTCAGGATGAGTAGGTACAGATGTCTTTATGCTAAGTTAACTGGTTGTAGCTTTACCATACAGACGTGAGAGTGTTATTGATCTTCTAATCTAACTCTCAGTAAAATTCCAAAAATTAAAACATCTGCTCTAATAATAATAATGTTCTAAATAATATTTCTCAGAGGGAGTTATTATACTCCACAACTATAGCTAATTTTTTAGTTGCTACTTTTCAGATAAAAATTTTACACGCGGGACTTATTTAAGATCTGAATAACTCACCACTGATAAGAAAGTAAGATAAGAGCAGTGGTGAGGACTATTGTGTATCTCAGAATACTGAAACACTTCATTTGAGCCACTTAACTGTATAATACGTAATCCAGGGGGCTGGTCTGTGACCCAGCATGTGTTTTTATTTAACCCTTTACTCCAGTGTCCATCCCTTCTTACAAATGGACCCTGAGTTTTAAGCACACAGAGGACTGATTCTTTTCTTCTTAGCCCTAGGAGGTTAACGACATGCCAACAACAAGCTAGTGGAGAACAAGACCTCCACCTCTCTTCCCTCCTCTCTTGGCCAACCCCCTAACCAGCACAGCATAACCGCCACAAACCCCGCTAAAACCTTCAAGCCCTAGAAACTCCATCTCAAACAAACCTCCTTTTTTTGGTAGTGGGTTGCTGAAGCTCCCCCAAACCACTACCTCTACTTCTTCTATTTTTACCAAGCTCCATGAAGCTCTCACCTTTTACTCCCAGGCAATCCGATCCTATTTGGAGTGTGTGACGAGGGCCATTCTCCATCACCTCACTGATCAAGAGCCCCCCTGTAAAGCGGGCCCAGGGATGAGTAGGTACAGATTTGGGGAGAAGAGGGAGTGGAGCATGTAGTGAAAGAATCTGCAGTGAGCCAGGGAGAAGATTAAATGGCAGCTAAGCGTCTAGTACTCCTCTTCTCCCACCTCCCTCTTCCCTCAACACTCCCTTCTACTTCACTGGTGTCCTGAGGGGGAGTGCAAGGGGGAGGCTGGGGAGTAAGTAAGCAAGGGGAGGCCAGTGGCACAGTGGTGGCTGAGCCATCTTGTCATCATAGTAGGACAAGCACATTCAACCGTGTCCTCTGTACCCTCCCATCTTATTCCAGACAGTGTATTGCCCTCCACTGAAATCCATCAAAACCCCTCTCTCGGCCCCTGCCCCCCTTGTTGTAAGAGTGCTCTCCACTGGTGTCTTTTCTTTTCTTTTTTTTTTTAAAGGGCAGAGATGAGTCCTGGGCTCTGCAGTCTTTCCAGGCATCCAAATTAATTTGCGTCTGGGCAGCAACATAAGCAGCACGGGGCTATTTGATGAGAGTGTAGGCCAATGACATGCACTGGCAGTCATGCATTGATCTCTTGCTTTCTTTCCTTGTCACTTGCCACCTCACCTTAATACCAGATTCTTTCCAGCCTTGTCCACATGGGTGGTACACAAACTAAGACTTTTGTCTCTAAGAGGAATGGTGTGGTGTGCTTGACAAATACAAATTTCTGCTTTTGCACATGTATCAAATATCCTTCTTAATGCAAGCTTAAATTACCAAACCATTAAAACCACCAGCAACCCCAAAAAACACATCATTAACTGTTTTGTCTTTGCAGCGATTAAAATGAAGATCCACTCCACTGAACAATTTCTGAAAATCCCTCTGCTAATTTTCTGATCAATACCTCGAGAACAGAACGGTTTCATAATAATAAACACACTAAGGACATCTACAAAACAGCATTCCTTTAGTTTGATAAATGGATGTCAAAGTGAACTTAATACAGTTTGACATGCATTTGAAGTTGTGATCCAAAAAGGGGACTACAGTTAATGCCTAATTAGCATCCCTAAATAATAAAGCAACTCAGACTAATAATTATTGCATGTACTCATTCTACCAGTTGCACTGACAATTAACCTTTCTCAACTGGTGATTCGCAATTTGAGTAAATCCTGTTATCAGCAAATATAACACATGGCACACACACATACGCGTTTCAAACACCACTCAAGGAAATCTACGCCGTGTTTACAGTTGGAAAGCAGAACAACAAAACAAACAGCAGATATCTACTTTCAGTAAACATCACCCAACCACTTACACAGTATCTTCCCAGTGGCTTAGTGGGTGGGGAGTCAACTTTACGTGGCTGCTGTGAATGTCATTGAACTACTTATGTTTACGCAGGCTTAATATTGCCGTGACAAGGTCTCTTTAAACACACAACCAATGCTTCTGAATGTATCAGGTCAATTTTACCCCACGGTCTGGTTTTATAAATGCCTGGTATTGCTGTTAAGAAACTGAGAATTAAAAATATAGAGCTTAAAGAGAAGTGGAAGACGTTAAGTAAGATGAAGCAGCAGTGGAGAACCTCACGAAAGAAAGTGTGGTTGCCTAAGGTGCTGCTGACCACTGTTAAAATATCAAATGCTGTCAGAGTCTCTGATATTAGATCACTGGAGCCAAAAACATGATTACCCAGAGACAAAATAAAGGTGAAAAGATTCAGCAGTGAGCATTCTCCCAAAATGCCTCTCCCTCATCCCAAATTGGCAGCACTTGGCTTGTTGCCCACTCATATTGTGTGGATGGCCCTGCCACTGTTGCCATGGGGATGTGTGGACCTGCACAGGCCCTGAAGGCAGAATGGCCTGGTTGTGAGGTGGGGGTTATCATCAGCAGCAGACTCTGCTGGGCCACCATCCAGAGGGTGCAGGAGGAGCTGTGAGGCAGCGGAGCTCACCCCCCCCACCCCACCCGCCAACTCTGCAGGACCTCTCCCCCTGGTGGATGTTGCTGCTGTTTTGAACCCAGCAGAGGCTTTGAGATGGGAATCAGTAAGTAGTGTAGGGCTCCGGCCTGTCCACTGGGGGTCGGCTGCCTGACTCCCGTAAGCCTGGGCCAGACGGGGTGGGAAGGGGCCAGGCGAGGCAAGTTGGACTGTGGCCCAGTGCGGTGACTGCCTGTCTGCCCAGGCGCTGGGCCACGTTGCTACTCCTGCCTGGGCTCGTGCCCCTGCACTTGGATTTCAAAGGGATGTGACAGGGGGACTGGCTTTCCCTCTCCATTGCAGGATCCCTGACCCACCAACAGTTTCTCCAAAGCCCCCACTCAGACAGCTTTCAGGCCCCCCCCTCCCCCTCCCAGCCCCCAAATGCCCCTCCGACAGCTTTTCTGTTTCGGCCATGAACCCAGGCTCCCTCTCACACTGTGCCATTCCCACCACTGCTGCCTCACATTTGGGAGGAGAAGGGGGGAGGTTGTGCTGCTACACTGCACCCATCTGCCCCATGTCTTTCCATGCTGTGGACCATGATGCTGCAGCATGGCTCTCTGGGCGCCGTAAAGACTCTGGCAAGTACACTGGGCCTTCAAGCACCCCTCCCTTTGTATTCTCCCTGTCCGCCACATGCACACACTGATGCACACCATCTGATTTAAAATGTACCTTCACAAAAACTAGTGCATGTGATGATGCTTGAGACAGATGGTGCTTATTACAGATGGATGAGTTAGACTCAAACTGAGAAAAACAATATGATTTTTAAATGCACTGACTTGCAATTATTCAAGATACCTCTGTTACATGCACAGAGCCCTAGGCCATCTGAGAAAGATCTGAGTCAGATGTGGTGCCACAGTGTCTGTGTGGCAACCAGCTCATTCAGCAACTGGCCCATCATCAGTAAGCATCCTACAAAACCAAAATGACACTGACAGGCTGCATTTCAATTGGCAGAGATCTTCTATCACCCCCCACCCCCCACCCAGGCTCTCTCTCTATCTAGGTTTCTCTCTTCATCGCTCCCCGCATGGCATTTCTCTGGCAGGTCCTCCAGTGAAATTCCTTCCCTCCTGGTCTCAGCCTTCCCGCAGCCAGCCTCCCTGCCTGGGCAGAGCAGAGTGGCTGTGGCTGGGTGGGATGGCGCTCCCCCCGAGCTTGGTCCCAAGCTATGGCTACAACTCCAGCCCACAGCACATTCCTCCAGCCGCTGACCAGTCCCCCCAGCAACCAGGAGAGAGGTGAAGACAGTAGGAATGGAGGCTTAGTGGTGGTGTTATATTTGGTGGAGTTCTACATGAGGGAATACCATTAAAATGATATGAAATAGCTTGCAGGAAACAACTTTTACTCATCAACATGTTTGATTTTACTTTTTTGTAATTAACCCTTAGATCAAATTGAGTGATCAGTTTCATTGTTAAGTGAAAAGTGAAAAGCCTGCCAGTGACTAGTAGTCAACAAGGGGCACATGGAAATCTGATGTTTCTCAGCATGTTAACAGACAATACCCTCCTCCACTTGTGATGTGATGTGATGTGATTTGCTGCTAATCACTGTTGGTCCATAGCTGCTCCTGGACAGCTCAAGTAGCAGTAGGACAGGATCCGGACGGTCCCCTCCCTCCTCTGCTCCCTCCT
>JAUBNQ010000004.1:10806846-10826467 GCA_032353495.1 Ctenopoma kingsleyae | reverse complement strand
CTAAAACTTTTGCACAGTACTATATATATATATATATATATATATGTGTGTGTGTGTATGTGTGTGTGTGTGTGTGTAAAAACCTATGATTAACCATTATTACCCATTCTGAATTAAACTAAAACATTTAGTTTTAAACCAAATCAAATATAGTGCAGAAAACTGTGTCTCTCCATAAACGTATTATTCAAGATTCAAGAGAGGTTTATTATCAATACAGAAACATACACAGTATACAGCGTATCGAAATTCCATTTCACACAGGCATGGTGCATTTGAATGTCAAAAAAAGAAATATCAAAATACACAACAAGAAATTATACATTAATAAATAGTAATCTAAGTTTAGTAAAATAAAAAGGGTTCTAATTTGTCTAATATATACTACACACACATACAGTATATATTATGTGCTCTTTGAATAAATAAGTGATGCTCCACTTTAGCTATCATGAGTCAAAGTCATAAAAAGCAAGAGTTTGCTCTCACAGCAAGCTTGAGTTGGTTATTATGTTAGCTATGTTAGTTTTTAAAATGAAGATACATAGTTGTAATAGTTTTGTTCTTACTCCTGGGTGAATGGGCAGTCTATATGCTTTTTCAGCCTTCTTATACTAAATCCTTTTGCTTTCTCCATCACCTCACTCCACTAGGAACACTTCACCAGGGTGCTAGACTAATCTGTTAAACGCGTGTCTTGCCTCTGCACCCGAGACCCTCCTTGCTTCCCCCTCTCTACAGCTGCTAGCCATCACAGGTCCAGCTCCAGCACCCTCAACCAGTCTAGCGAGATTGAAATGTTAAGGGCAGGGACAGCAGCTCCACTAATTAAATTCCCCAGGTTAATCCCTGCCAATCCCCTCATTGCACTCTCCAACCAGGCCCTGCAAGGAGACAGGGGGCAGAGACTGGGGGTAACAACAAACAAACATTAAACATTAACAATGGGCACAAAAAAAAAAAATCAACAAAGAAGAAAGATGGATGTGAAAATGAAAAGACTGAGCAGGGTGGGAATGGCTTAGCATATACACTCTGTGAACCAACAAGCAACTGTGTGAAACAGATGATGTGAAATCAAATCACATTTAGAAATATTTCACATATTTAGCCCTCGAAATTGTTGCAGTCAATAAAAGCATTTTCTTAGATTTTACTTACTGAACTCCAATGTTGGCCACCTATCATGTGCCCTCACATTCCCAGGACTGCATTGTGACTGCTGTCAGCCTGTCATCATCTCAGCATGTACAGTGACCTTATGTCTGACCCCATGCCACTGTACTACAGAGCACAGCTGACACTGTGACCAACATCTAGCAAACTATGTGACCTTGATAGCATCAAAGGAGTTGTTACATTCCATCTCCCCACCGTATCATGAGCACAGGATGAAGAAATTACGTTCTAACTGGAGTGGGAAAAACATTTTTACTTTTTATGGGCTTGTATTTTCAAAAATCGCCATCGGCCATAGAGCTATCTACCATAGAAAGAATGCAACAGCTTGGTTAAAAGACTCTACATTATCTACTTTTACATGTGCAACCACGTAAAACACCATTATCTACTGTTACCAAGATGAAAAATAATGAGAATTTCATATACTTGTCAGTTTTATACAATTAAGCAGTGATATCCACAGCAGATCATCAAAGACAACTCTACAGAGAAAATATTGTGCCAAATGATCTAGTGAATAAATGTGGTGTGAGCATCAAAGTTAATTTAAAAGGAAATGACTAGAGCAGGTGCTTTTGAAGGTAGTGGGTGTGGTGTTGAGGAAGACATGGGTGTAGTACACAGTGTGGGCGTGCTGCGTCACAGACACCACGCGCCTGCGTTGTGGCTTCGCTCAGAGGTGTAATGCCTGATTAGGGGATTACAGGAAAGTGCTTCTTTGCAGTTCTGTGAGAAACAATTATTAACATGTTGGTGTCTCTAATCCTGGATAAACACAGCTTTTCAAGAACAACAGCGAGTGTTTCTTCCCCCCTTTTTTTAAGAAATCTGTGTTTAAACCCCGTAGTCACTTGAACTCCAAAGCATAAATAATAGCAGTGGAGGAGACAGGCCAGTCGTGTGGAACACTGTCATTACAGAGGTTGTGCTCTTGGTGGAAGACGTAGCTGGCCAGCAGGCCCTCACATCAGAGGGGAAAGCCAAATTTAGCTTGGGGAGAGGAAAGCATTGAATTGAGAACTGCTTGCTGAAAGGGCATTAGACTGAAACATGTTCACAGTCTGTAATCTTTTATTTGTTTGTACACTTGTCTCATGTAATCTGCTTTCTAGTAATACAGAGATGACTTCCTAAGTCATGCTGGGGAACCCATGGATAACAGATCCAGGTGAGGTAGTAACACAAAGACTTACAGCAGGTTGGCAGTGCATACTGCTGAATTTTGCCATGTCCACATTTATGTTAAATGGATACGTTTAGGGGTGGGCCTTGTTGGTTACATTGACTAGTTTAACAATAGGAATATAAATACATCTAAGTTGAAACTGTTTCGGGCAACAAAACATTGCCACATAAATTAACAATAAAATTCCATCAAGTGAACAAAATTGAACCAGTAAGTAAACGAAAAAAAAACTCTAGTAATTTATAAGCTAAATTTGAGACTTGCCAGTTACTTGCAATAGAAGTCAAGCAAGAAGCAATCAACACGCTGCAGTTGCCTAAGCCACCACACACACACACACACACCTACAAACTCACTTTATCATTTCAGTGTTGCCTGTGGCTCTAAAATACAGCACATCAAAACAACTTGTAAGTTTCATTTTCGCTACCCTTGAACCTGCTGACTGGTCATACTGTCCACTAGCTGACACTTTGAAGAGTACCTCATCTCAGTCGTCTTTTCTGCCGTCATTTCGTGTGGTCCTGGGAAGATATGATTGATGATACATTCACCAACATGGTTGCTATAAGCAAACATGTCTCATTTAGTTAACAATTTCATGACAATATTAAGAATTAGGAAACTCCTGTTTAATGAATGGGGAAATGCTCTAAATGCAAACATAAAGAATTTAGTTCAAATACATTATGCTCAGTAGACTTCATATGGAACATTCTGGGATCATGTCAGTAGAGACCAGCCAATGAGTATCACCTTGGTTCCAGTTTCCACATAAAGACCTTGCTGGTGTGCAATGCTGAGGATGTGTTGTGCCCATCTGGCAGGGCAGGGTTTAGCCCTAATCCCAGAGCCCCTCAGTAGGGGAGACCCAGATTGTTGATCACTGCCCCCCTGCTGGCTCCTCCAAACTCCTGACCTTCTCAGCACACAAACACAGAGGCAGCCCCCTGCACAAAAACAAGTCCACACACAACAACTACACAAAGGCTATTGTGCTATGCACATTTAATGTATGAGACCTTCATATTTCACAAACCTCCTCTCATCTTTCTAGGTGTAGGTCAATATCGGATGAAGATTCTTCATGTCCAGTAGAGATATGCAGACACTAAGACAAAAAGGAAGTATGCCCCTGACCAACTGAAACAATAATGTATCTATACAAATGCAAAGGGGCAGAGATGTGTTTTTTGTGAGACGATACAACATATATATTTATCACACACACACACACACACACACACACACACACAAGTAGAGGCCGAGTTAATAGACACACACATAATTACAAAAACATAGACAGATAGGCAAACACACAAAGACACCCAGAAGCAGTCACCGAGCCATACACACCACACACCTAACCACTGATAATCCTCTAGACACAGGAACACACACAGTCACACACTCACAGAGCATCATTATGTTTATCACTGTAAACCAGCCCACCGACACCCATCACTCTAATTCCATTTGTCTGTTTAGATTCGTTTTGCTTTAATCCTCCCTTGTTTGTGCACATCTGCAAGCACTGCAATAGTACAGACACACTGAGACCAGAAACGTGAGGAAGAGAGAGATAGACAGAAAGACACAGAAAGTCTGTGTGAGAGAGAGAGAGAGCTCACAGGAGCACTCTCCCTCCTGACATCCTGGTCCCTGTAGCTCCAGCAGTAGGGGCAGACAGGCGTATCTCCTTGCCCAAGGAGAAGCTCCCTGTCCCAGCCACGGAGCCGCCGCCAGGCCCGCAGGCCCCTGTAATCACTGCAAACAGTCAAACATCCAGTCACACAGGCTCTTACACCAACACAACATTACAGGCTTTTTACACAGTATTACACCACATCTTATTATCCCATTCAAGTCCCTCTATTAGCTCAATTGGATGGTGGGATTTTCATTTGTAAATTGGGGGATTTTAGATTAGCCTGTCTGTCAGCGATGAAATGCCCCCTGAGACTATGAATTATGTGACCAATCACATGTGAATCAATGCTTACGCATGCCATACTGTATGAATGGATGGTGTCAGGAAGAAGAAATTAAACAACTTTAACCTACATTACATACTGTATGTATACTGGATCACAGATTTGTATCAATCCAGGCACAATGTAAGGCTACATGGTCACAGATTATATCCACTGTAATCCTTAATTCTTCTCAGGGTGCTAAATAAATGCATGTGAATTAGTCTTAATGAGTCAACAAAATGTGAATGACACCATTTCCTTATAGCTGACAATAAACAGTGTGAGCTTTTATATGGTCTAATAGAGAATTATTAAAGAGATAAATATTAGCTGCTATACACACCTAGCAGCAACATTATGCAAAACTGAAGCTGGTTGGTTGAAAGGAGGCGAATGAATTACCCCTCTTCCTCCCCAGGCCTTCCATTCAGACACGGAGTGAGAGAAGGAGGAGAGAGGAAAAAAGGCACCCTGAGCTAGTCGAGAGACCCGGCAAATTATGAAAATGCTTCTCTGTGTCCTAAATGGAGGCCGAGCTCTTTAATGTGGCACAAAATTAGAACCTGGGGGAGGAAGTGTGGCCCACTTGATTGGCGAAACCCCTCCTGGCCCACTACCCTTCTTCCCTCCATACCCCCCTCCCCTCTTAAAGCACACAGATATTATCCTGTGCCTAGTGGCACTCTCTTATATTGGAGAAACTGAAGGACCCCAGAGAGAGCCCAGGGGCGTCCATAAAGGTGCCTAATTTGTCAGTTTACTCCTCAATTATTTAAATAGATCTAAGACGGAAGCGGAGAATGGGGCTTTTTCTGCCTCTTCGCAGTCAAAGCAGAGAGAGACCTTTCTCCACGGTAGCCATTTTCAATTATGCTCTGCACTGCTGTCTTTGATATAACAGAAGTGCTGTAGTGGAGAGGGGCTGTATCAAATAAACAAATGTGTGTACACAAGATAACAACGGGAACTTGGGGATAATATTCAGCTTGCTCTGAAGAACTCAAAGTTGTTTCATATTTACAGATTAAAACAAACTTTACAACCGCATGTACACAAAGTACACAGACACACTGAAGCATTATCATGTACATTAACTAATAGGCTACACATGCAAACACACACACTCATACACAAAACTTTACACATCAGTGAGGATTAATGTGAGGTTTGGATACGGAAGTAGGAACCATTACTCATCTCTCTGCTCTTCAATATGCCCACACTAAAGATAAAGTTGTAACTCCACGCCTCCATTTTTCTATCAGCACCCCAAAACCAGCTCCAGTGCTTGGCAATGCCACCTCTCAGCCAGAGAGACCACTGGAGGTATGTGGGCCTGGGGGCAGAGATTACCAAGCAGCTGAAGACTGATCCTGGAAATGGAGATGTCGCATTCCCTAACCCTCTGACCTCTAATGCCTCACATACCTGCTGCTATTGTTTGGATTGTTTTACTACAGTGATGACGTTGTGCGGGATGGGGAAGGTGAGGTTGCTGTGAGGCTGGAGGTGGTTTACACAGGGCCCTAAGGTGACCTTATCTCTCACAGACGTCTGGTGGAGGCAGGTAAAGAGCCCCCTCTATGCCTGAGTGCTTTACTGCAGACCCCAGTTGAGATCAACTCTCATCTGAGCAACAGCATTCACTTTCAATAACCTCTATATCAGCAGTGCAAGGCTGGGCGCAGTGGCAGTACAATAGTCTGGGGGTTTCTACACAAAGACGTGAGCACCAAGACAATGGCAGAGCCTTTTAAATACAACTCTTTCACAAACAGCGAAAAACACTCTGTCCAATTTGACACAAAGCAACCCAAATACAAAGACCTGCACAAATACACTCAGTCAACCTGCAAACAAACTGTACCCGCTCTGCAGACATACAAACAGTGGCTACCACATACTGAGAAACACACACATCAAGAGTGACAACAAACAAAAACTTGAGACAAGTCAATCATGGCGTTCTGTCAACACAGACTGACGCTAATGGGCTTAATTCTACCCAATACACACTGATGAGTTCATAGGAAATTATTTAAGGTAGCGTAAATAACAACAGCTTTAAATATGCTACAAATTGTTCTTGTTACAGATGCATTGTTCTCAGTATGGACTTTTAAACACCTGACATGAGTTGCTGTTTAAGATAAACTTGCAACTTTGTATGGAAGAATAACAATAATCCCAAACTAAAAATATGTAATGTACTTTAGTAGAAGGCACTGGCGACCACAAAAATGGGTGGCACCTGGTAAACATCCTTGAAATAGGTTTCTCATGCTTAAGAAAGGGATCTGCAGGCAAAGTTTTTCAGAGTGTAAGATTCTGCAAAATCTGTGGCCAGCTCAGTATATCATGCCTCTCACACCCTCTATTCTCTTCCCAAACACTAACCAACACACCCCAGCCCTCCGCCTCCCTTCATACCAAGCTTCCATCCAGCCAGAGAGGAGAAGAGATAGGCCCAGTTGCTAAAGCTGTCTTTTCAGCCACTGCTCCCGCTCAGTCTATCTGAGATACACAGCAAGCGGAGGTGTCGCTTTTCCACTGGCATTTCGGACAGTATCTACTTATAGACGGGAGAAAAAGAGAAAAGAAAAACAGAAGGGGTATTATCAGTGAGGGATGAGAGCAGCAAAGGCATTTTGTCTTTTTATTCCCCTCCTAAGCCCTGGGCTTTGCTCCCAATCCGATTGGTCGATACGGCCAGGGATGTAAATGAAATGCAAAGAGGAATAAGGCTGGCTTCCCATCTCTAGTGTGTGCCCCCTAAGTCCCCCGCCCCTCTTTCTCTGTCTCGCTTTCTGGGCTGTTTATGGTGTTGTGTTTCTGTCTCTCCATTCACAGACTTGCTGTTCTCCCTGTTTCCGTCTCACCCTCCTCACTCTGCCTTGTCCTCCTCCCCCCTCGCTCCTCTCTCGCAACATCCCTCCCCTCTCCCTGGCTGGGCTCACAGCTCTTATCTCCTCAGACGCCCCACATTCCAGCGTTGCTGTGGCACCCTGCCTGCATCCCTGGTCACGGCGATTCCATGGGTTCCCACAATCCTCGGCAGCTTGCTGATTTAGGGTGGGCAACTGACTCTCAGAGACAGGGGAGATGAGAGGAACAGAAGGGTTAGGGAAATACAGGGTGAGAGGGGATGAGAGGCAGAGAGGGTGGGAGACAAGACAGGGATGACAAAGGGGAGGACAGGAAAAAAGTAAAGTAAAAATAACAGGAGGGCATCAGGCAAGAGGTGGCAGATGACAGCGATGTAAACATGAAAATACACATTAATATGTACATGAAATAAACACAATATTTAATATTGTGGGTCTCTATTTGGTCAAATACGATCAAAATTTGTTATCCTGTAAATTGCAAAAAAAAAGGGGCCCAAAATGTATTAAAACAACCAAAATTTTTATTGGAATAGTGTAATCTGTAGAAAATAGTGTAACCACTTCCTCTTTTATTTTATGGTGAACCAAACCATGTGTGGTACAGCAGGTTGAATCTTATCATCCAGTCACTAACCAGGCCTGTGAACAGAGATGGCAGATTATGTTCTGGGAAAACAACACATGCACTCGATGTCCTTCACTGTCTAGTGGTATCTGTAACAGCAGGCTCCTTCAGCAGTGTTTTAGAAAGCTTGTGGCAATACGCTGGTTTGACCTCTGCATCCCAAATTTCCTAGCACCAGGCTCATTAACATTAGAAACTAATGCTCAGCGTCTAACCGTGGCGTCACATCCTGAGAACATATTAAAGCCAAGTCTTCCTGGCTCATTTGCTGTGTTTGTATGTTACACTGTCATTCCAGCAACTATATGGCTAAAACTCTATTTTTCTAGTGGAGGTGATGGTTTTGCTTGCCTACGTACGTCCCTAGAGTTTGCATGACTTTCTGCTTCTACCAAGAGCAATTCTCTCTGCTTTTCAGTGCGCCGATCTGTTTATTGACTATGTTTATGTGAGGTTCTGACTGGGATAGGGCTTGGTGGAGATTTAAGCATGTTCACACACATCAACAAGCATGCATGCACGCACGCACACACACAAACGCACCTCTAAAAGGGTCCCTGGCATTGTGACATTTCACATTTCATTTAAATCCTTCGGGGATTATAGCCCTCTGTTTAGTAAGGAAGCGAGATAGAGAAAAAAACACTAATCGAATCCATTAGTTTTAAATATTTGAAGGACCATCTAAGATAGACTGATGGATTGGTAGAGGGTAGGTGGGTGGTTGGGCGGGTAGTTGGTGTGTAGCAACAGCATGGTCCAGCACAAGTCTGTCCTAGATTATACAGCCGCTCTAATCCTCCATTTCTGCCCCCAAATTGGGTTTCCCTCAATCTCGGCCTTCCCATCCTAATGTGAGAAAAAGAGAGGCAGAGCAGTGGCTGAGGCAAAATAATCAGTACATTAAAATCTGTGAGAGCAGAAGAGGAGAAAAAAAACAGAGTGAGATGCTGCTGAAGGGGTTAGTTTAAGGGGAGCATGCGCAGCTTGATTGGGGTCAATCAAGGCTTCTTGAAGTCAAGCTTTGTCCCTGGACAACAGTAAACATTGATCTAGAAAGTGTGACAGAGTCCTTTTCACTGCAGGCTTAACTGCAGATAACTACAGATAACTAAAGTCTAGTATATCTGCATCAGCACTCCCCTCAAGTCCAACTGAAAATCATATGTCCAATTTGGTCAAATTCATTAAGACAGTCTTAACTAAACACCACTCAATCCTGCTGGAGCAACACCTTTTAACTACGAGAACAGGCACATTGGCTGAGATTTCATTTCCAATGCCCCGCACTTCGCCTCGGTTTGCAGCACAATTACAGTGTGCCAGCTTCATGTATGTCTCTCTGGATCATGTCATGAGGTTTGCCTATGACTCTGGCAGAACCTGTCTCTCTCTTTGAGCAGGTAAGTAATGGCCAAGCGCATGGCGGGAGCCTGGGAATCCGCGGGTTCCTTCTCTAAGTAGAGTCTAAAGTGCTGGATACTGCAGGTCAGCAGGCTTTCTGGACTGTAGCCCTGGTGACCTGAGCGGAGCAGCCTCTCACAGGCCAGTGCCAAGTTCTTGTCCCAGTTTGGAGGGTAGTCTGAGTGGGCCTCCACAATCTCCTTATACAGCTGCCCAGCAATGACACACACACATACAGACAGACATGAGCAGATGTTACCACAAACAGCAAACATAAATCCTATCAATATGTTATATATACCCCTGTTTAATCTGAACCATTATGGTAAATGACTGAATTGTTGGATTAATTTTGAGGTCAGACTCACAGTGTAAGAAAGCTCAAACAGGCGAGTCTTCCCCTCTCCCTGCATCATTTCTGCCAGGTCAAACAGAAAGAAAGCCGTCTTCATCCTGAAACAAAGCACGCAGGCTCAGGGCTAAGTGCTGGATGGATGAGCCATGCAGATCCACACTCTCAAACGCACACTCCAATGGAGTGATTTATGTAGATGCCACCACCAAATAGAATGTACATGTAGATGCTCTACCACACAAGGCTGGTTTATGGAGATGCTCTAGAAAGCTAGTATGCATCGTGATGCAGCTTTTTATTTGCATACTAAAGTATACAACCTCTATGAGGAGAAAACAACAAACGTTTACTGCACCTGGCTTGCCACATCTCTTCATTAGCAACACGCTCCCAAGATGTAGGATGAAAACTGGTGAAAAACAGATGGAAAAAAACATTTCTTTATCTAAAATGCTTCAGGCACTGGCTTGTGCACAGATCTACTAACTGCAAATTATTATTTATGAGAATATATTGTTCCACGTGTGCAGGTTTTAATACACTAAACATCAGTGTTTGCTGCAGAAACATTAAATGTCTGAGCAACAATACCAGCTGGGCACATTAGACATGGAAGAAAACTACATCTCTCTTTTTTCACTTTGTTGACTGCAAACACTTGACCTCTTCTTCAAAAGAATATTTTAGCAAGGTTCCCGAGCTAATATATGGCTTGTGGGCATCGGAGGACACGCTTGTCGTGAGGGTGCGGGAAATAATGTCACAGTATTCAGCCGTGGATATCTGAGTGAATGAAGGGCTGCTGGCAACAGCAACAGAATATGAAGCTTTGACTAATTCCACTTTTGACACAGTTATTGACAAAACGCAATAAGAAACTCATTATTTTTCATCTTCAGTCTCATTTCAAATGGCCGAGGGCCTAATGTCTTGCTCTGGTTGAAGTCACAAAGAGCTAGATCAGAGTATGGAGAACAGAGGACAACCTCGGTGTGGGAAGTTCTGTGTAGTCTGTGGAAGGATGACTCAAGGCCACAGAGAAACGAGGAGGCAAGTCGATCTTTTATGCTGTTGGTGATAAAATAGGTGGTGCTGACTTAACTGGGGGCATCTTGTATTTTATCACTGAATTTCTAGTTTCTTGTAAAGATCATTTGTTAATCACATAACATTAATTACATTTCACTAAAGGTCCCGAAGTTTACTAAGATATTAAATACGACAAGCTGAACTTTAGGGAAATGTATGAATTGCTGCACAGAAAATCCCAACTATCTTAATTTGGTTGCTACACAAACTAATTATTTTCTGTGTGCACCTGTTATGTGGCTCACTCCAATTGTAGATGTTGCGAGTGTGATGAGCCCACGCTTCAGGGTGAAACTGCCTCTGAACAGGCACTAAGTAGTCACACACACCCAGAGGCCAGCGAGTGAAACTATGTTCCCAACTTGAATCTCCATCAGGCAGCCCAATGCAGGTAAAGATATCCCTCCTGCAGAAAAACAGACAGAAACAAGCAATGAGACAAACAAACAAAGCAGAAAGAGTCTTGCACACGCTGAACAATCTTCTCCATGGAACTCTTGACAAGGTGACACTCAGGAACACATCTAGGCAAACATTTCCTTACATCTCAACACCTTCGAGTTTTACCCACAGGTCAGCGTGGCCCCACTGAGATACAGACATGTTGGCCTGGCAAATACTGCCCCCTGGTGGGCTTGGTATTAACAGGTCTCCTGCCAGTTTCTGGGTCTCAATTCCTCCTGGAGGAGTGAATGATGAGAGCAGGGAGCAGCAGAGAGTCCGCCAGAGGCTGTTTAACAAAATCAAGTAGATTAGTCGACTTCTGGAGTTCATCAAACTCCTTTTATGGCCTCAACAGTTCTATGGGCTTATCTTCTCACTGCACCCACCGCTGCGCCGACCATACCACTGATCTCTGCCTCATTAGATCACCCACTTGTTCATCTGGACCACTGTTGCCCTCCCATTTCGTTCTGCCTCCACTTAACATCCTTCTTTGTATCTATTCTGACCATCTCTTTATTTGGTCTCCAGCAACTCACTGTCTGTTAATGGACAGAAACTGCTCCAGACTGAAGGTGCCCTTCTCCTCAGGGTGAACTGGGTCCCACCATCGTCCAGGAAAGTGGATCCCAGGGTGGTGCTTCGCCAGCTTGGCCACATACCAAGTATACGTCATCATCTACAAATAAGAAAGTAAATCACCAACTCTCAGATCTCTGTCTGCACTGTGAATAGCAGTTAATTTACCACACAGTGAATGATTCAGCAAAAGAGAAGCATTTAGCACTATTTTACTCTCTATTTGAGGTACAGAGATATTTTCCTTTTCTTACTTTCCTCAACATTAATAAATCATTTTGTCATTGTGTGTCCATTGACTTATTATGTACAGTACATACTTAATATGTGTCCACCTCAGAAACCCCATTAAAACCTCTGGACATCTGTCAATTTATGTATTTTGTGAGAATTTTTGCCCAAACATTTGCAAGATTAATCATACTTTTTAAAATAAAGAAACTATGCTTTTTAGTATTAGACTATTAGAAATGAAAGCTATTTTTATTACAATAATATATAATATTGAAATACAACACACATAATGCAATAATGTCAGTTTATTTCTATATGCTTCTGGTTGCCCAAGTATTTATTTTTTTTGTATATATGTACAATACCACTCAATCTAAACTGTGTTCAGAAAGAACTGATACTTAATTTAGTTTTATGTTAATGGGACTAAATAGTTATTTTTGATGTGTATCATATCAAAATTTCAGCCAGACCATTTCTAAACACAACACAGGAATGACAGTGGAGAGATTAAAGCTCTAACCTCCTGGTCTACCAGGCGTACATCAGGTCGTACACCTTCACAGTAGTATAAGTATCGCAGGGAGTTTCCAGGCAGATCTCCTCTGGTCAGGATGATCGAGTCTTTTGGAACAGAAGCCAGAAGCTCCCTGCCGAATCTCTCCACCACACCGTTACTGCTCTGATCACACTCCCTGAGATCATCAGCACAAACACCATCATACAGTACAATGTAATCAAAGCAGTTGTGTTTACCAGCATTTTACTTAAAAGTATGCGTGATGTGTACAACTGTGTGTATGTGAGCGTTTGTAGGTACGTTTTCAAGGTGCTCTGAGGGTAAGTTGTCAGTGCCCCCGCCCCTACCCCTCTGCAGCGCGCTCTGGCTCCCTATCTAATCATGAGGAGACAGGTGTGATGGGTCTGACAGCACAGGCCATGCTCTCCCCTTGATCAAAGGCGCTCAGTGATGGCTGTCTGGCACTCCCCAGCACTACGCTGGTGTAATCTGCCTTCTCGGACAGCTAACATCTCACACTGAGCTCTGTGAGTGGAATCTATGTGCTAACCGTGCCTCTCTTTAGCCCCTACCATGGGGTGAGCAGAGAAAAACCTGACATGTGGAGTTCAGACCTGCACTATGAAGCACAGAGGAGAAACAAATCAAGTTGACTCAGGAAAAATCTTCCTGGGGATTTTAGAAGGAACTAGAATAAGAGGGGAGTTTTTAATTCACTTTAACTTAAAAATAAGTACTTGAAGTCCAGCGTTGTTCATGTAACAGAAATACTGCAAAGTAAAATTTCATAAATTAGTCAGCCACATACTGTATATATACCGCATGCTCACAATCTGCTTTTTGAGATCAGGACCACCAAATGATAAATATAAAACAAGAGCAGCAAAAATGTTACTCAAGTTTGCAATCACATTGTACAGTACAATGTCTATATGTATGTTATATGTTTAATATCCTTAAAATGTTAATGTAAGAATTTTAATATCACAGTTATTGTTTTATTTAAAACTCAATATGTTGTTGCCCAAACAATTTTGTCGCATCCCATTTGCCACTATAACTGAATACATTGCTCACTCGTGATTGGTGTGCACCATATGTGTCAGTAGAGCCATAGTGAGGACCCAGCCTGTGGTCTTCCACAGCCCCCCATAGCCCAGTCTCCTCTCCAGCTCGGTGTGAGTCCAGCTCAAGCCGAGGCCTGCCAGCACACACACTGCAGCATCACTCTGAAGCCAGAAACGCTCAACCTGTAGGAAGTGAGCATATGCATGAACACACACATACACACACATTTCCTGCAGTTTGCTTTTTGTTATTTATTCTTAGCCCCAACACAGGTTCACTCTGGACTCATTCCACAACAGGCTTAAGTACTATCATTTAAGAGCTCTTGTATCAGAATATGTACCTTCCACCTGTTCCTTCTACACAGATTGCTCTATAACTGTGCTATAACTGTTACTGTACCTTTAATGAGTCTCTACAGCCACTGACAAATGAATATAATAATAAACAGTGTTATTAAAAGAGAATGAAGTCTTGTAGCTCACCACTCCAAGCAGAAGGGGTCTGCTGATGTCCAGGTTTGCTCTCCAAGCAAAAAACAGTGAGTAGAACACCAGCATGCCAGTCAACAGCCAGGACACTGAGCAACATGTCCTAGGACAGGAAACACTAAAAGTTATTCACTGTACAAACACTGTCCTCATTTTAATGACCTCTTTATAAATATTGTTATATACTGTATACTTCTATCATTCCCATATATTTAGTCTAATGTACTATTTTGTCTGTGTACACAGTAAAAACATACTTGTTTTGAATAATTCCATAAAAATATTAACACAGGGATGGAGATCACAAACCCGAGAGCAAATGTATACACCAGCCAGCTAAGAGGTGCATGATTGATTTTCTAATGCAGCCTGAGTCATAATGAGCTGGTGCCAACCGCTGAATCACAAACTCATTACAGTACAGCTGTAAAATGTACTTATACCCTAAAAAGAAAACATGTTATCCTTGTGTAAATAAAAATCATCATCTGAACCTGAAGAGACACTTTCAAGCCAAAGAAAATTACTTTTGGTTTTCCTCCAATTTGTCTGATGTTCCCTAGTGGCTGGCCACTAACTGTTCAGTTTCCTTTTTTATTTTTTTCACCTTTTGAACAGTACTTAAAAATAAAATCTTGATTTTTAGGTGAATTTTCTTTGTTTAAACGCAGGTTAGAGCAAAAATGTATTTTTCCTTTTGACAACATTTGAAATGACTCTTCTCTTTTTCATCTGTGTGTGTAAGTAGTAGGTTTATCAGGGAGGGGAGAGCAGGGTGATGGCCAATGCCCCACTGAGCTCCAGGACTTCATCGGGTCCCTCTGATCCCCTGTAAAGCACCACTGTAATGAATTACTGGATCATGTCCCCACACTGCTATGTACAGATACATACAAACAGTGATTTACTTGTGTACACAAACAAGTTTTAAAAAATCCAAAACAAACATCAACCCCTTCTTGACTTGAATGCGGAACGTTGTGACAGCTTGACAGTTAGGTGCCTCAGTGTTTTTTGTATTCTTTTTTTTCTAAGATCAGCATTTTGTCAGTGGTTTTGTTCCCTGTCTTTTACTCTAGGGGATTAGATTTATGGTTGAAGTGGCTGCTGAGATGTGTGTAAAAGAGTTTGGTGTGTTGCATGCTGATGTCTTGCTCATCCTACCTGTCCAACGAGGAAAGCAGCAGACCAACTCCTGCAAGCACCAGAACAGGAAGTGACAGGTCTGCAAGCCAGTGGTCAAACTGGGCCCTGTGCAACCAGACATACAAATATGATGGACACCAAAGACAAGCTCAATTACCCCCACTGCTACTGATCTCAAGGACACCAATTATTAAATGCCCTCCATCCCATATCAAAACAAATTCTTTGGACTGTGTGCGCCTCCTTTCAATCGGATTGACAGATACGAATGACTGTGTCATCCACCCCCCACTGCCCCATCCTCCCCTCACAGCGCCTGTCAGTCACAGAGCACTTGCTCAGAGCAAAGAGATAGTTTCCTGCCTCTTCCTTAATACCCATCTCTATTTGACAGCTTATTGAGTCTCTATATCTCCCAATGTACACTATGTGTGAATGTGCTCACAAGCATGTGTTTGTGAGTGTGTGTGTGTCAGCTTCTCCAGTGGGTTTACGTCTCCAGTACGACATGCCTGTCATGTTCGCCTCTCTTTCCCATCTTGAAGGTGTGCTTGTCCATCAAAGCAGCAGGGGTGATAGAAAGGGGTGGGTGCCTGGCAGAGGGGGAGCTGGTAGTGGGGGGTCTTAAGATGCACATGCACCCCCATCCCGTCAGCTGGAGAAAGATACCAGGAGTGGGATGACTGCGGTGGTGGGAGAAGGGGAGAAAATTGTGGGGAGGGGAGTGGTGGCGTTGCTGGAGTGGAAAAATACAATTTCTCCAGCTCTATTGCAGTGTCTGTCATCACAGCTTGTCACGCTTAAACACCAGAGCTGAGTGATCATTTCAAACTGCTGGAGAAACAGAACACAGCGATTTGGCCCTCTAAGCAGGTTCAGTTCTGCTTTGATGGGAGAGAGTGGAATGGGAAGAACAAAAGCTGCTGGGGTAAGGAGAGACAGAGAGGGAGGTGGGCTTCAGAAATGACTCTGGCTCTCTGAACAGATTCATATGTCTGTTGTTAAACCTGTGTAAAGACTAGAACAACTGCAAAAAGTGGTCGGGACCTCCATCTCTGGATCTCTGTCTCTCAGATCAAACCCACCCAGTTTATTCTAATTTTATCTTAGAATCTACTTTCTACATAAAACTAAAACAGTCCACTGTGGTTTTGGTCAGATGGAGCAAGCTATTTGAAGACATCAAAGACAATGTCGGGTTCCAGAAAACTGATTACATTAAATGATGTGATGAAATTTTCAAGAATATGATCAATGAATAAACATAATAAATACTGTAAGCCATTTATGTTTAGCATTTTCAATTGTGTGAACTATTTATTAAAAATGAAAGGTTAAATGCTAAAAGAAAATGCCACACAAACTTACTGTAGCATTGTAGTAAAATTTGCAGAGCTCTCCGTTTTTGCCTGCAAACACAAAACAAGTCAAATTGAACACATTTATATGCGGGATAAATCATAAGAAATTAGAGTATATATAGGTTAAGTTTAAAAGTAGCTGGCTAAGCAGCACATACTAGACTGAATGTGCCATATTCAGCTCTGAGCAGGTGGGTCAGCAGGCCTGACAGGGTGGTCTGATCCCCCCAGCTCCAGCGGGCTGTGTTGAAGTAGGACGAGATGGGCAGGTAGATGTATGGTAGAAATCCAGCAAGGAAACACGCTCCCAGAGACACAAGCCCACAAAAAGACAACTCCTGTTGAGATCACATGGGATACACAGTGTCTTGTGGTATTTAACAAGTACAGTAACGTACAGCAAACACCCATACTGTAACTATGACGGTAATAACATTGGGAAAAAATGGAAAACTACTCTCCTTTCAGAATCATCTTTTCTTCTAATAAACTATCTCAAAGACTATAATTACACTAGTGGCTCCATGATATCATTTTGGTTAATGAAGTGATATCTACCTATACAGTACAGCTTTATGTTTGATAGAGAAACTGCTCCCTGGCTCACTGTCTTTGACTATAAACTTTTGATGTTAAACTATTTCCATTTACACCACTTCAGAAATCTTTCAACTTTATTTTCTATAACATTGTGTGCCAAAATTGAACAAATCCCAGAGCTTACCTTGTGAGAGTAGAGTCGGTGAAGGACCCAGGGAACGATGACCAGTATATACAGCACCAGTGTGTGTTGGTTACAAAGACCCAAGCCGCAACATAGTGACCCCCAATGTGCTGCCTGATAAGGGAAGAGCAGTGCAGTGCTGTAAAGTAAATCTAAAATTTTCTTGACATAAGGTATCTAAGGAATGAAGAGAGTGAAGATCCAGGATCCCAGATCTCAGTGAGGGTGTGGATGTGTCACAACAAGTTACCTTCTTCCTCTGTGAGGCATTTTCAGCACAGTGGAAGCTGGTGGTCAACAAGAAGAGCAGACCAACAAAAAGGTTGTTGAGGGTAAACACCTCTGCCACCATGGACCACTGCCAGCTCAGTCTGGACACAGCAAACAGCCCTCCTGCCAGTACTGCTCCAGGACCAGGACCTGCCAACCTGATAGTGAAGGAGAAAATATCTACATTTCCATTTTATTCCTGACTTTCCATACAAGTCCAGGGAAATCTTTTTTTAAATATATTTATTTATTTTAAATATCCTCTACAGTACCTGGATCTTAAAGGAAAGAGAAAAACCATTATTTGAACTAAAATTACTCTGAAAAACTATACTCTTAAAATATTCTAATCTACCAATTCAAATGTTGGTTTTTGTTCTCAGTTTTAAAAGCTACAGAACTCCAAGTGTTTTTAGTATATTACTTGGCCTAACTTAAACTAGAGCATTATAAGAAAGGCAACAAAACAACAAAGTCAGCAGCTTCACACAAAATTAAAATTCTACAGTCACCACTACCTTCAGACTAAACTGGAGACCCACTATAATCTCCCTACGACCCAAGTTTGTTTCTCGGACAAGACCTTGAAAAACAGTAAATTGGGGCAATTCACATATCAAGAGAATTTCTTCCCTAGCAGCCGGCTGATCTCAAGCAGACTGGCACAGAAACCACTGTGGTAGAGATAGCACTTTATCCTCAGCTTCTTAAATATAATGTGTGCACAAAAGTTTTCCACTTCCTCCTCTCCTGTACTGTCTCCATCTCCTTTGCAGTAATTGAAGCAAACTTGGGATTATCTGTCATATGCTAAGACCCACCACTTACTAAAATGAGAGACAGAGGAGGAGAGAGAGAGGGGAGACAAATGATTGGAAGAGGGGAAAAGAAAAGAAAAATAGTGCAGAAAAGTGTGCGTTAAAAGGGTGAGACAGTGTGCGGGATGAAGGATGAAATATAGAAAAAGGAAGAAAAAAGTTCAAGAAGAGAGGGGTGGGGGGGGTGGGGGGTGGCAGCCCAGTCCCCGGCATGCTGGCTCTGAAATATGAGCAGGCTCGACAATTAGGGAAGTCAGGCAGTATGGCCCTTTCCACCATTGTGTGGAGTGGCTTAGAGTCCTCATCAGCCTATCAGCTAACTGACAGGCAGAGAGCTGCTCTATTCAGCACCGCAGATACAAGCTGCAGGCCAAACGGCTGCCAGGTCCCTTATGACCCCACAATCCCTTGCCGGTGACAGCTTCAAGCTCCATAGCAAATTAGGCGCTCTCACATTACAATCGCAGAAGACAGATTCCATTAACGGTATCTGAAATTGAGTAGAGAGCAGGCCCGTTATCAGACCTGACTCATAAGCACCGCCATTAATCACAAGGCATGATACCATTTATACATTTCCAGCTCTCTGCCTGCCGCTGTGATAGTCAGCCACAAAAGGCCTGATGAGACTTAGGCTAGGGGAACAATGGAGCTTTCTGAGGAAAGCGCGGTAAATCAGGAAAAAAAGGAGAGGGAGAGTGAGAGGAGGGTAGAAAAAAACTCATGCTTGCTGACTACTTCCCCTTTTTTCTTGGCTTTTCTCTCTCTTACTTTCCACTAATTTTCCTCTGCATTCACTGTAAGGCTAGCTAAATGTGTGTGTGTGTGTGTGTGAGCGTGTACTTAAAGTTGGAGGGTTGGGGGGGGTGAACTGTGTTGATGGGGCGCCTAGGAGTGGGTCTTAATAAGAGATAGAGGCGTCTTCTTTCTCACTGCACCGCTCCAGGAATTAGTTGTAACTTAGGAAGGAAAGATGTAAGGGGGGCTGAGGGGTAGGTACTTTTTTGAGGTGCAGAGACCCCCCGCATCTATAATTTTACCTGCCTGACAATTAACCTGCAGATCATCCACCTAGCAGGGGGGCTGTTTTGGGGTAGCACAAGGTGCCGAACAGTCATGGGGGTCCACAAATGGGGTTATTACACCAACTCTGTTCCTGCTTCTGAAGCCCTGTCTGATAGCCAAGCAGCACACACACACACACACACACACACACACACACACACACACACACACACACACACACACACACACACACACA
>JAUBNQ010000004.1:10794267-10806746 GCA_032353495.1 Ctenopoma kingsleyae | reverse complement strand
CACACACACACACACACACACACACACACACACACACACACACACACACACACACACACACACACACACACATTCCTGTTCTTCAACTTCTTTATTCTCCCAGAGTGCCTGACAAATCTCTCTGTTAGAGCTTGTCAGTCTGTAAGAGCCCACTGATGTGTGTACAGTGCAGGCTGTAAATGACCTGTCTGTCTGTACAGGACCACCTGGGTCCCAGTCAGCCTCTCCACAGCTCATTCTCCAGGCTGGCTGCTCCCAGGGCGTACAGATAAAGCAGGACACATTCTGACACCAGTGTGGCCGTGTTCCCTGTTATCGTGACTCAATGCGGTGCAAGATGCTGCTGTGCTGAAATGTTGTGGCTCAGTGACAACGGCCTGGTTGAGATGTGGCAGAAGAATAATGCGGGTGACAACAAAACTATTCAACCCTGAAGAGATCCACTCTGCCAAAATGTCTGTGCCATCACTTGGGTAATTAACTGAATGATATTATGCATAAAGCCTGGAATGAAGCACAAACTTAAAAGAAACATGCAAGTGATTAGAAAAGAAAATTGCAATTGAAAATTAAACTTTATACATAAATGATACATAAGGAATAAAAATGCTGAACTGGAAAAATGAGGATGAATGTGAATTCTGAGCACAGGTTCCAAGAGAGAGATCAAAAGTAAATTAAAAACAATAATAAATGACAATGATACCAGGATCTGGTGAGAAATGTCCCCTTCAAGGACACAACAAAAGCTCAGTATAATCACTTTGAAGTGTCAGAATGGGACCTGCATCATTTACCCCTTTAGTTCTACCATATGAACTAGAGACGTGCCAGCACTAGTTGTCTCTGCTAAAACAGTGCACAAAAAGCCTACACCAGCACTCTGCACTGAATAAGGCTTCACAATGGAGCTGGCCAAGGGAACCACTGTCACACCACCCCGGGGAGCAAACAATACCACAGCTGTGCCATTGCAGATCAGTGCTGTACTGTTCTCTAACTGAGTAGTGGTTTGGGGAAGCAGTGCTGGAAAAGAATCACACATTCCTGAAGAGGGTAGTGAACCCGAGAGAGGAGGTAGCCTGCTCGGGCTGAGGCTTCCAGCTGGCCCTCACTAACACCCCTGGTCTCTCTTCTGGCCAGGACACCAGGCAGAGTACTTAGTAGCTATTATAATGCAGTGTTAAGTGTCTGATGTATTGTTTTGAATTTTTAAAACTGAGTAGCAACTGATATACAGTAAATGATAGGGTATATGTGTCAGTAAATCAAAAACCATACTAAAATGCTTTTTAGCATTTTAAAGCTTTTAAATGCACAGTTAAGTGCCAGGCAACATTTCAGTATGTTTGCCATCATCCTCTTTTGGTGCAATTGTATCATTACAATATGTTCAATGTACATTATCATTTCACAAAGTTTACCAATTTTTGCACATCACGTTTTGTTTACTCATGACACAGTATTATTCAGTCTGTGAGAACAGAACATATTTAGAGGTTTAAATAAGTAAAAATCTGGCTTGGGTTTGCAGAGTGCAGAATGCCTGCACTACATACCAAGATTTTGAGAGATGCAGGGAGTGTTTAACAAAAATGCAACTGAGTTACATTATGTAAAATATATTTAAATCACGCAGTGCAACTTTGAGTTAAGAATTTAAAGCAAACAGTGTTTAAAAACAAAATTGTATATGGTTTTATCTTACATGTGTGAAAAGTGGAACACAACTAACAGCAATGATTATTGCACATGTATAAATGCACCATTTTGTGATCCATATTGATATAAAAAAATCGAATCTTATATAGATTTCATTTATTTACATTATTGATTCATTATATACTTTTTTGGTTGTTGCTTTTTAATATTCCAAAATTACCTGGCGTAATAATATTCTGTCACATTATCAAGAATAGACAGAAATTTTAAAATACTACTATATTTTTTCACTATTGTCCAGCCATAATAATTTCCTCTAACTTTAAAAAAAAATTATATTTATATACCCTAATTTCCAGTCAGTCATTAAACAAGGTGTCTTTTCTGCCCATTCAGTATGTTATGAGAAGGAGACAGCCTGCATGCACAGAGAGGAAGGTAAATAAGTGTCCCAGCTCTGCCGCTCAGCAGAGCCTCAGCCCTCCTCCAAGAGAGCACTCCAGTGCTCCAAGTGCATGTAAAATTAATCACCACAATTCTGCTCAAACAATGCAGCTACTGACATGGCAATTTCTCCCAGAATGCCATTTTAATCTTCACCCAACACAAAAAATTACAGGAAGAGGGGAAAAAACAATTTACAAAAACCCAGTGTTTATGCAATTCGCTGAATGCCATTTTATTGCCGTTTTTTCCAACAGAGTCATTAGGCACACACAACTGATACATAAATGTTGCTGTATAGATTCCATTAACTAATTCTGGGTGAATTGTAATTGCCGAGTCTGATCCGTCTCTGTGCCTGGTGCCTTATTAAGACTGCCTGTGGTGGGTGAGGAATGTAATATTGACGTCCGAGGCAGACACAATCTTGGGCCCACGGGCGAAAGGAATATTAAACCAGTACAGTATTCTGCTGTCTATCTAGCCCTCCTCCCTCCTCCTCTCTATCCCCATGCCGTAGCCAGTAATGAGGAAATAACATCTTCATTAGACATCTGTTTAACTGTATTAGAGGATGAGTCCTGGGGGAACCATTGGTCATGCTGACGATGTGGGAGTATAGGAGGTCTGTTGGACTACAATATGACGCATGAAATACTTCAGAAATTGAACAAAACGTCCAGAGACTGGAGCTTTTTAAACAGACAGACCTAAAATTGACTTCTGCATTTTCATTAGAAATCAAAAATGGGTGGATTCTCTATTACCACATGGGATGTATCTGACTATAGCAGATGTGGGGGGGAGGGGCAACATTGCTACCTACAGAGTGAGGTGAACTCTGTCCAACAAAACAACTCTATTCAGCTGTTTCCAAGTCATCACAAGTTGCACTGTAAAATAAGAAAAGTGAAATTTCTTTCATCTAAAATTACACACAAGAAAAAAAAAACAATCTGCTCCTTATATCACAGCATAAGACGCATGCAACTCCAGCCCTGTGAAAAAACAACCCACCTGAGCTAGAAGGGAACACGCCATCAGGACCATATGGTGGAGGTCCTTATAAGGAGTTGGGGACACAGCTCAAGGCAGGGGATGGCACCATGCCCACACTTCAGTCCACTGAGGTATCATCTGTGCCACATGGGCCAGCTCTGTGCAGGGGAGCCTCTCGCAGGTGTGCATTTTCTTCTGAAATCCGCCAGGGAAAGGGGAGGCCAGACACATTTGGTGTGCTTCAATAGTCCTGTTACGTAATCATGTGATCAAACAAAAAGTGCTGATGACTGAGAGTTACAAGGTTGTTTTTTTCTGCTCTGATGGCTGTCAGCACACTAACATGTCTGCTCTTCGTTTCTCAGGATAAGCTCTGGGATGGAGAGAGATTCCTCTCAGGTAGCAGAGATTCAGAGCAGCTTTAGAAGATAAACTGTAAAACGAGAGAGCACAGACTACAGAGCTGTCTGGATTATCCCTCTATGAAGGGTGCATTCCTCTAGAGACTCATGGCTGAGGCCTTTCGCATTCCACAGCCCAAATGTTTCCCTCTGTGAACCTCCAAGTGCAATCAATAGTAATTATCACTACGTCCAGCATCCTCAAAGGCTTGTCAGGCCATGGTGTGAAAACAGAACAAGACATGCAATTTGGCGATCAAACCATATGATCAAGCCAAGAGAACCGTAATTGACAAATCAAAGGGAAGCTAAGTGCTGCATTTAAACTTATGCAAGAGAGAGAATTGGCTTCCAAGCATATCAACTTACATTCCCCCACATTAAACATGGCAATCTGGCCGACTAATTTAAATTGATACATCAAAGGCTTGCTATGTTGGGTATATTCCAGATGAATTTTAAGGTCTTACAATTTACTATTTGAGAGAAACTGCCAAGTACCCATATTAACTTCACTATATTTTGCCGTCTAAAAATAATCACACAAAGGAAAGGTTTTGTTTGGAGAGAGAAAATCTACTTCTCAGCTGATGCAAAAAAAGGCAGTGAAAAAGTTTATGAGGGCCTCGAAGGAACAAAAATAACAAAAGACATTTCATTTTTATGTTGGGAAAAGACAAAGCAAACTGGTGTCACTGCAAGGACAAACCAGGTATGAACGGGTGTCAACTGGTCAGTTTTGGCATTTCATCTGAGGGAAAGGCCTGGCCAGAGAGTCCCTGCAGGGCTGTGGCATGACATCTATGCCAATTTTCATGGTATGGTCAAAGCACCCAATACTCTCCATGCCAGAACTAAGAGGGAGGTCTTGACCATCCAGAAACCTTTTACCCCTTCTCTCCCTCCTCATCTTTCGCCCTCTCCAGTAACCCATCACAAGACAGAGTCTGCCAGCTGAACCACAGCCACAGGCTCATCCCAAACTAGGCCCCGAACAGATGATGACTAAAACCTTTTATGCTTATTTTTCAAATTGAAAGCATAGATTATATGTTCATACTTAAGAGCTTATATGGTGTGACTGTGTTCTCTGGCTGCAGTCCTCACTACCAATCAGCCCTAGTTGGGGGTTGGAGTTGACTTCTTACCTGACCATAATCCAAAATTAGATCTAAATCCCCGGGGATTACAAACTGTCTGCAGTTAACATGCATTCTGGGAACTAAATACCGCCCAGACTGCATTAATATTATAAATGGTCTGCACTTATATAGCGCTTTTCTACCTTATTGGTACTCAAAGCGCTTTTACACTGCTTCTTATTCACCTATTACTACACACAAGCACACACACACACACACTCACACACATCAATGGCAGAGCTGCCACCCAGCTGACCTGCCACACCGCAACTTGGGGTTCAGTGTCTTGCCCAAGGACACTTCGACATATGACAGGAATCAAACCACCGATCCCACAATTGGTAGACCACTGGTCTACTTCCTGATACACAGCCACCCCCACACATTTTCTGGGCTCAAAACAACTGAGAGCTGATTCCAATCCTCCAACTGACTGGTAATGCATCAAATACTTTAAGGGCAACAGCCAACAATCCCCAAAGAGGCTCAGCGGTATTTTGATGTATTTTGTCCTCTCATCATTGTTTTATCTCCTGTCCTGTCCTGGGAAGAGTGGTCGACCTCTAAACAGCAGGATCAGGTCTAAAGGTGTATTCATGGTTTGCTTATCCACCATGTCCACTAGGGTCCACATGGGTGGACTGGTGCCGATTCTGTGCAGACTGCAGATGTGTCAGACAAGTATGTGTATTTTATGCACCATTTGTACAGTATGTAATGTTAGTCTGGGCCTTGTAAAGGTGTTACACACTCTGTGTTATTTTGTTAGTTGTTCAGCCAAATGTAACAAACAAAGGTACTTTTCTTCTTGCTGTCAGGAGGTTGCCATGTTTTCTTTAGCTTTCCTTATGTTAAGAATGTGTGAACAAATATATATCACTGTTACTGCAGTATCAATATGAGTGTGTCCACAGTACATTTCCATGTCCATGATGATGTCTGATGTAGTTTGGGCTTAGGGTGTGGGTTGCCCTTCCTTCTCAGCCCCTGCCCTACTCCAGCAGGGCTGAACTTGTACCCTGAAGTGTCCGGACCACCTGCCCGCTAGAAAACACTGGCCAAGCACACAGAAAGAACACACACACTAACACTGACTCCTCACAGCCTGCAACAAGACGCTGTACAGCAGGAAGAAATTACATCATATTCAACAATTCCCATTCTGCAAGAGTAAATTAGAAGTACATGCTTGGAAATGGCCCAGTATGCATAAATAGTAACAAAAAGGAAAAATGTTGACACTAAGCTGCCAGCAACAATGCAATGTGGAAAATTACTAAGATCAGCAAACGGGTGATGTAAGGTAGTCCAGCCAACCAGGCGAGATAAACACACACACAAAGGGGAATGGGTAAAATACTCCTTACATGATGGGGTCAGCAGCAGGCAAAACTGCTGGGTGGTAGATGGCAATACAGAGTCCGTAAACTACGCCCCAAAACTGAGCTAGGAAGGAGATGTTAGAAGAGAGGGGAGAGGGAGGAGCGGTGTTAGTGATCCTGTTCCTCTCAGACCCAGGAGGCAAGAAGGGGGAGATTAGAAATCGTGCCATGTCAGGATTGGGAGCATGCTGGGGAGTGGGAGACAGGAGAACAGGGGAGTCGGGGTGTGGTTTGGAGGGTACGATAATTATGATATACATACACACACACGCACACTCACAACGGGTGGCTGATGTGTAAATAGGCAGGGCAGGGTGGTGGGAGTGAGGAGGGTGGCTAGGCTGTGCTCCTGAATACTGAAAGAGGATCAGGAATGCCACTGCCAGTCAGTCAGAAAACCAAAAATAACACTCTGTGTCACAGACAACATCAAGATGCAAAAAGTCAGTAGGGGAATATTCAAAGACCCCCTCCATTAAAAAATGTCTTCTATATATCATTAATTTTCTTGAGTATTTGACTTTTATACTTCATACTACTACTTATACTATACAAATTCCAATGTGTGTTCATTATAAGATTCCCCTACTGAAGGGAGAAGACTTCTCTATACTTCCATGAAATCTAAGCTCAACACACAAATCTGAGGTATCTAGTGCAGAACTCAATCGGGAGGAGAAACTAATCCAAAAAAGCTTTCTTGTTTTTACTCACTAACATTATCAACAGAACAACATATAAATACAACACATTGTTAGAAACAACACAGGAATATTACAGCATATTTCCTTGTGCCTACCTGCAGACAGTAATGCAGAGGGCACCACAAGCTGCAGCACCCAGCAGGCTGCTCATCAAGTTAACACTGTAGGCTGGAGAGAGTGAGGGCAGAAGACACATAGCCAGGTGAGCTAGCAGGGTGAAGAGAGGGTATCCTGGAGGGTGTGCCACCTAAATAAACAATGACAAAATCAGAGGTCCAAATCCAGATACGCAATAACAAATAAATTCAGAGAACACAAACATAAAACATTAAAAATGTGCCTGAATACGCACATGGCTGAGATGAAAGAAAGTGCACATAATGCACTTTGTTGTAAAAAGAAAGGAGAAATGCAAAGTACTAGAGATAATATCATACGATTTATTAATATTAGGAATATAAGAGGTCACCACCGATAAGGAGTGAACCAGATGGTGTTAAAAATGTGTAAAACGTGGTAATTTACAAGTTTAAGTTTGCTACTCATGACTGGCCTGGCTACAAAACAAACTCTGCTATGATACCAGAGCCCTCTTCTCTCTATCTTCCTCCCCCTTCTCACTTATTTTCCTCTGGCCTCTTCCCAAGGACAGAATAGCTCTCTGGGGCCAATGGTAAAGAACGTGGTGCTCGCCATCCCTGGCCCCTAAACCACCTCAAAGCCACAGTCATCCTCGCCTGGGGGATCTCAGCAATCACAGCAATTAGTCGCTAAGTCTCCTCCACCCAGATAAGGGCTCAGTCATTAAACACAGACTCATTCCCTTTCACTGATAACATGAGCCATGCGGGGAGAAGGAAGGGGGCAACTTCTTCAAATGAACACAGAGCTGAAAGGTGAGTGTGACTGTCTCACAGGTCATGTCAAACCCAGCAAAGACTCTTTAGTTACATTGAGAAACAGCTTCAAGAAAATCTGAGGAAGGCATTAGGGATGAAACATATAGGTCAGGAGAGGACAAAAAGCAAAAGAGAAGAATTAAAGGAGAAAATCAAAGAAAAAAAAAGACAGCAGGCAGACAGTTTGGTGAATTAAATGGTACTGTTAAACAGGCAGGTAAGTCCACGATGACAACATGAGCGAACTGACGAAGGATTCTGTTGCAGGCAGGAGTGGACAAACGTGCAGCTAAAGGACAGCTGAGGGACAAAGGCCACAGGGAGCCTTTCCTTGGCTCCCTGTGGGATCAGAAGGGGGGGCCAGCAGCCTGGGGCCCAGGGACGGCCTGCAAGGCCCTGGGGAGGCCTGAAAGGCAGACAGGCAGGCCACACGGACTGCAGCACTAACGGCAGGATTACTGGCATAGTGACACCGACACAGCCTCCCTAAAAGGATCACAGCGGCGTAATAAACTTTATTAAATAATAAAACTTATTATAACTGTTAACCCGATTTAGTTCATTCTTCGCGGCTTACACACACACACACAAAAAAGAGGGGTGGATATAATAAGCCTTATACCGTACATAAGGCAAAGCCTACAAAAGCCATCGCCTTACCATTGACTTTAATTGGATTTGAAAAACGGGTTGCAAATTATAGCATTCTCTACTTGCAACTTAGTAAAATAAGTGTACAGAAAAGAAGGAAAAAAACCTGTGGACTGAAAGTAAATTAATCTGCTTTCTGCCCATGCTTAATTAAACTTCCTTAATGCTTATAAGAGTTAATGAGTGAATTGATTAAACAATACAGCTAATACTTACCCCCAGCTCACAAGCAGTGGTGATCAGCTCTCCTGTGGAAGCGAATAGGGGAGGAAATTAATGTAAACCCAATAATTATTATTAAGAGACAAGTCTGCTCCCAAAGTTTTCCCAAATCAAATACTTGCACTGGGGTTTTGCATTAATTTGCTAGGATCAAAACCTGCAAATCTTCCCAGTGTGACATTTCCTAAGCGGCACGCTCATTCTCTTCATCTCTCACTTCTCCCCTGATGCCTCCCTCCCCTTCTCCAGCACATACACACAGATATAAACACGCACACAACACATTAGACTCCCTCTCCAATGCTCTGTCACACAAAGACACACATATGCTGATCTGAGAATAATGCTCCCAGTCCCATCCTCCCTGTGCATTTCATGCACTGGGGTCCTTTCCCTTCCTCTTTCTTCTGACGTTCTACGTGGCCCTCGCCCGCTCCACACTCCTTATGTCTCAATGTCTTGTTTAGTCCGTTGGGCACAAACAGAAAGGTAACACTAGTGACAGTAACAAAATGAGGTAAGCTGTAAAAATATGAGCTGGTTGCACAATTTTTTGACAGGCTCTGTGTGAGGTGCAGCACAAAGTGAAAAGAAAACCCCTAAAAGCCATTTGAGGAAGCTTTAATGTATCTGGGCACAAACCCATTTGTGCCAGAATACACCCAGAGTGTTTCAAATTATACTGATTTCTCACTCAATGTTTGCATCTCCCACTCATGAAAATTGAAATTTGGTTCAGATTAAATGACATTGATAAATGTTTGCACTCAAGACAGCTCCCTCTAGTGGTACTGGGAAGTCATCTTCTCCCTCCAGTACAGTCAATGAAACTGTGACCTTGTTTCCTGCATGAACACTGACAGGATAATAAGCCTACTGCTTCACCAGCATGCAAGCAACGCAGGATGCCTAGTAAATGAATACATTACATAAAAAAAAACTACAGGTAAAAAGGTAGATGGTTATTTAAAAAACATTTAAAAAAATTTATTACAGTAAATAAAAAAACATTAAGCACAGGAACAGAATATAGCTGGTTATTTTAAATTCATGTAAATGTAAGTGCTTTTCCATACTCAAAATAAACAAAGAAAAACTTCTGCAGAGCAAGAACATGGGCCATGATGTAGTACCGACCATTATAGAACAGAACGGCTCTATTTCAGATGGCACTGGCTGCTTCACATATTTTGCAACCTTGCTGATACAGTGAATTATGATGCCTAAATTTCTGCCACATAAGGAGCCCCAACTCTTATCAGTCTAATGGACCATGAAGTCAGAACTTCTCCACCTGCAAAGCTTAAATGTTTTCATAGCTCCATTTCACCTGGCATGAGCCGCCAGCTACCTGCAATCATTTTACATCACATTTTCTCATCGGTTTCTCAATTTCACTTATTTTCCCCCAGAAGTGGCACACTTTTACACTAGTCAACACAGAAACTCAAACTAATTCTGAGCCAAAACCTCCATCTCAGTGCCACAAAGATGTTCTGCAGCCCCAATACTAAAAAGGGAAAATATTGACTCAACGGGGTAGCAACACGGGCGCCAAGAGTCTTTGTGATAGTGGAGCACGGGCACCCACACCAGTCTTCCCATAATCCCCATCATTTCCACACTCCACATTCCTAGACAACAGCGTACCCGCAGGGCTGCGCTCAAGCCTCTCCAGGGCACATCACACCTAAAGAGATTAGGACAGAGAGACGGAGACCTGGAGAATTTGGAAGGGTGTTCAGCTGGCACTATCAGCGCGGGCATCCTGCACCGTCCCTAAACACTGTGGAGAAGGGGCTGGCCATTTATTCAAAGGCCCCGTTTGCTAGACACCAGCATAACCACCAAGGCTACTCAGTGCTCCAACTGCCTGCTCTCTCCTCATCTCTGCTCACACACAGCTTTTCATATACTTTTCATTCTGCAAAATGTGCATTCCTTTCCATAGCAAACTATATGCCAGAGCAGTGCAAACCTAACAAGCAGAGCCTTCATGCCTTCAAGTCCACATTTCCAAGTTTGGCAACTTGCTTTCACTTCTAAACATTTTTGTAATCGTGCAGGGCATTCCCTGATAAACTGTATTACAGAAATGTTGGACAACATATTGGCCTACCACATGGGAAGGTACTGAGTGAATACATTTACATAATACTGAATTTAAACAAAAGGTTTGAGAGTTTAGGTCTATCAACAATGCATAGTGCAATGATTTTAATGCATCATGGCAATGAAGCCAGCAGAAAAAATAATAATACTATCAACAACACAAACTATTTTCCTCCTTCTACGTAGAAAGGCAGGTATTCTTGAAGATCTGCAAAAGAGTGAACATTTTGACAACATAAACTTTCTAAAAACAAATTTTGTAATAATTACCTAAGCAAAATCACCATATTCATATATCACGTTACTCACTAAAGTGTTCAAATATTAAATTCATGTTAATGCTTTGTGTAAAATACTGTTTCTGGTCCTGACACTTAAGAATTATTAACACCAGTCTCTCATCACTTTTAGAGTCACAATTGTAACAATAGAATCACAACAACAGAATGTTGAATTCCTTCTAAAACCAATATCTACATAAAAATAAACTCAAATGCACGTGTTTTCTGTCATACTATCACGTCCATAAACATGATAAAAACAATAAACATAACACACAAATAATAATAAACATATCAATACAACTTATGAAATTTAAATTTTAGAGCATGGGGATGTTTGAGAGACGTTTGATCACTGGTAACAAGGACCATGTCTTCCTCGTTATCACGAGGAAGTGTGTTACATTTGCTTTCATTAAAAACGTATAATCTGAAATAAATTAGTCTACAGGGAAATTGCAATTAATTTTACATTACATTGCCTTCAACATTCAAGACTTTGCCTTTTCACTGATTGCTAAGTAAATGTAATATTTTCAAACAAGGTGTCTTTTCATTAATCTAATAATTCGAAAATAGTTGTTTTCCTGTTAGATTTGTTATGTTTGGGTTTTTCCTTGTCCTTATGTACCAGTATTTGCAGCACCACGGACAGCACCAATGCAGCAGCAAAGTGTAATTATTATTATAACATGAAGAAGACGTCACGCGATTGGCTACCCAGCAACACAACAAACCCACATGACCACAGGAGCATTTAACCATTGCTAGCCGATTAGCACCAACCTGAGTCTCCACCGGGGACGGTTCTCTGCACACTGGGCACATACAGAGCGGTGATACAAGCAACCAGAGCGCCTGTCAGCATCCAGGTTTCCCTCCGCTTCGCAGCCATCTCTGTATTTGGAAAAACACGGGTAGTTTTCAAACAATTGCGAGCTAATGGCGACTAGCTAGCGAGCTAACGATACTAGCATCCGTACATTTAGGGCGCTGACGACAATAAACGGCACTGCGTGTAAACCAGGCACCTGAATACAGACGTCAGGCTACAGTTTAAATGACGTTAGTGTAACACGAAGTGAACACTTTGGGTTTGTGGTTTTATGTTTGGCGGGTTGACAGCTGAAATGGGACGCTTGTGTTCCGGGGAGGTAGCTAACGTCATTTCACGCCGGCGACCAAAACTCGCGATACTACGGAACGCGCTAAAAAAAAAAAAGTTATACCGGTCACCTAGGTCTATCCTATCCTGCTATCAGGACTAAAGGGCAGCATCTACCATCCGCACTGCAGAATCATAGCGACTACTGTTTGTCGTTTGTCTTTGTTTTGCCTTATTTTTATACAGTTTTGTGTTAGGATTTGCTTCTTGACCTCAGAGGAATGAAAGTTTCATATTTTATTTTTTCACATCTAAATTTTCATAACTATGTACTAAGAATTATTGTGTGATGCTGTCAAAAACATGGAAGCAGCCACTGAATGAACCATGTTATGAAATGTTTCCCATCTTGATTATAAATCACAGTTATGAATTTGTGCACACCTCATGTTGAGAAGGAAGGAAAGGTAATGTC
>JAUBNQ010000004.1:10754592-10794167 GCA_032353495.1 Ctenopoma kingsleyae | reverse complement strand
TGTTTCCCATCTTGATTATAAATCACAGTTATGAATTTGTGCACACCTCATGTTGAGAAGGAAGGAAAGGTAATGTCCTGTCGTCTTTGGCCATTGTATTAGTTATCTCTTAACTTAGCAAACCTGACTCAGTGGTACAGCATCCATATCCTTCTCAGTTGGTTTAGGGTTTGAGCCTAAATGTGTGTTTCATTCTCTTCACTATTGTTTTGTTGTCAGCTATAACCATAATCAGGTGAGCAAGGCTCAATGCATTACAAGGGGTTCCATACAGAGGGTCAGCTTAAGGATGTTGACATTCCAGGTAAACCCAAACTCAAACAGGCTGTCTCATCTGATTTGGAGGCTTTTGAAAAAGTCCCATGCCACAGTCACTGTAGCCCTCTTAAAACTCCCAAGATTTGAAATGCAATGGTTGGATTTGTCTGAAATGTCTAACAGATGTTTTGTTGTAACCAGCGTTTCCTGAAAAAAAAAAACATTTTTTTCTTGTACAATGCAGGCATAGAGACATTTTAATTGTCTTCTCAAAATGCTGTTTCAGTCCTGTAGTAAAAGAGATATCACTTCATTTAAACATTATCATACTACAGCTTGCAATACTTGCTGCTAATACACAATTAACTGAAGAATAACAGCACTAGATTATAACCGAAACAAGATATATGCACCCATAAATGTTCACAAGTGTCCATATTTTACAGGTTGAAGGGTGACTGTAATAAAGAAATTGCCCTATTGAACTGATAATAATCCCAACCCACCATAAATGAGTCTGATCCCTCAGTAAATTGAGCCCTTGGTGAGGTGGAGTGGTGTCAGCACCTAGCCAACTCTCAGATGACTCTCTAATCCTTGCTTCCCTCTCACCACCACCCTCACAGTCTAATCAGTCTTGAACACACACGTAACACTCACACCCATCTGACACATGCACACCCAAACACTCACCCTTCCTCACACTCTCGGGCTGAGCCATCTCTTCAGTGTGATGTCACTGCTAATCCACGCTTGGTTATCCGCTGGGCTGCAGTGCTGGCAGAGGGAGCTGGGGAGGAGATGGAGTGAATTTGGTGAGGCGGAGGGAGGTTGGGGGGGTAATCAGGCACGTCATAAATTCTTCTCTTTAAAACCACCACTTTCATTATCCCTCACCACATAGAAAACCAAAGTCTTACTCACAGTCAAACTGAACAGCATAGGCACAAATGCTCAATGGAAGGCTAATATGAACACATATTCCAGCTTGATAGATAAGATAAAACACAGCTGCAAACACATTCACGCGGGCCTGTAGCTCCTATATTCGAGGCACACAGGAATCATTAGAGAGTCTGCTGGATTAAGAACATCCTCCAAGCCTCCCCCCTCTGCCCCGTGCATACAGAAAATGCAAGGCCTTTTTATTGACAGCTTGTCCAAAGAGAGGAATTACCCACATGGTTGCCCTACGTTCCATATGGCACCAAGCTATTAGCAAACATTAGTTGACTGTAATAGCAGTGGTATTAAATTCATTATCTTTTCAGACTGTATGTGAAGTGTGTGATTTTGTGTATTTGCGTGTGAGTGGTGCTAAAGTGCATGTACACACACACACACACATACAGCAGTGTGTGTGTGATTAGAGAGTTCTAATGTTCCAGCTCTGGGGATTTGTATGAGATAAGGAAGGGCATTAATGGTGAATTGTGATGGACCAACAGAGCAAAGCCGTTGTTTGAAATGTGTGTGTGTGTGTGTTTCCTTTGCTGAGTACTTTCCACTTTTGCTGATTTTGTTTTTACCTTAGTGCATCACAATAAAAACAGGACAGTCATGCATGAGAAAGTAGCATACAAGACTACTGAGCGAAATTGTATCTATTTGATTTTGTATTTCAACACTTACCACATATCTGTTTTAATCTTACCTTAAGCATCCTTGAAATGAGGTGTAATCCCGTTAAGCCCTTTTGAATCTGCTTTATAGCCATATTACACCCATTCATCACCCCATAAACACTGTCACTGCTAAGCATTTGTTTGCTGAGAGTGTCCACAAGCCAAAAATCACACACTGTCGATGTTAAAAGATCAAAAGTCTTTTATGTTTTTCATTGGTGCAATTGTGAAGCAGACACAGAAAAAGGGGTTGGTTGACTTTATGTGAATTAAATAAGGTATAAGTTTGAAAATGTTGTGTTATCACCACCAGTAGATAATTAAACTAGACAAGTAATGTGATAGTGTGACACTGCTTGTTTCTCTCTTTTACAAACAAAGTTACTCCATGGGTAAAAACTATTGAAAAAACTGCAAGACACATGACAAGTGTATTAATATTCCAAACGTTGGATTAAATGCTAGGCTCGCACAAGTCAACAAAACAATTTATATAAAATGTGCATGTAGTGAGGCCTTGAACCAGTGACTAAGTCTTCAGAGAGATTAATTCTTGTCTGTGATCCTGTTCTCATTACAAAAAGCAGGGGACTCAAACACACATAATAACAGGGCTGACTGCTGTTTCTTTGTAACATGTGGCTACCTAAATGATCCTAAATAAGATAGATGACAAGGATAAAGCAAATCATAATCGGCATTTTGCACAATGGAACATAATAGTCTGAAGGGAACAAGGGACAACATACAGAGCTCCTTTTTCCATTGCCTAGAGCAGCACACCTAGTCGAGAGCAATTAAAATGAGAGGATTCAATTTTGTCAAACACCAGGAACCTCAGATAAATCTTGTATCTCATTTTCCAGAGGAGGACACTCCCCCACGCTGGTGCTATCATGTTTGTTATGGTATTTTAAAGAAACAGCTGGCTACTGAGAGAATTGGTAAAACAACCCCCTTCCGAAAATGACGGTAATCCCAATCATTTCAGTGGGAGACCCAGGGGTGAGAGAGAGGGAATCGGGTGAGGCTGAATAAAAGATGGTCTCAGACTGAAAATTTAGACAGAGCGACTCTGCATGGTTTCCATGTGGGAGCAATCCACTTACTTGAACTGATAAAGATTTAATTAACACAAGACTCTGCAATTACTCCATAATTAAAGTAATTTGTTCCCTTGTTTGGGTAAGTAGGCAAGACGCCACATGTAAGAGCAGATGAGAAAAAGAGGGCATGAGGGGCTCACTGAGGTAGACTCTATCACACTTTAAAACAAAGTTTGAATTTAATGCTTGATTTTCCAAACCTATTTTCCCCTAATATGTTATAATAAAATATTTGAATCAGCTTCTCTTTAGCCTGTGTTTATTTGCCTTTTATTTGACAACTCATTTGTTATTCATTGAGAAAGTAATAAGCTGGGTAGGCTGAGTACAAAGTATCATCAAGAGCCACATGAAATAGTAAATAGGCCTGATATAATCATAATCCTCTTCAAACTGCACTGCATACAGCTTTGAATTGTGTAATGTTACTGTGACAAAGCTTGCTCAAAGGTAAAGCAGAGAAACAGAAAAAAAAGTTTGATGATTTTGTTTGACAAGAACAAATTGCTTAAATCAAACGCATGAGGCCTGTGCAGTGTGTCTGGTATTGGGCCTGCATAAAGAATGGTGGACAACTAAACAAGTTCAAGCCAAACATTAGTGCAAAGTGGGTAAGTGAAACCCACTAAGTCTCCTTAAGAAAAAGAAAAACACGAGACAGAAATAGTGAGGAAGTAACAGCGGCGTCCAATATGTGTCACGTGCCACAGCAGCCCAATTTGCCCGGAGATACAATGATGACTGCCAAGTTTACTATATTAAAAACTAGAGAGACAAATGTGTCTTGCATTTGCTTCTGAGGGGTGTATGTGCTGTTACTCAGCTTACACAAGGGGGAGAGCACTATCTCTTATTTACAGATGATGATCTGCGTTTAATTTTGCCTCGACAGCATTTACAAAAATATTACAGTCTTTAACTTCTTAGCTAAGGTGTCCTGCTTATAGTTTGGCGCACAGCCCGCAGCCACCTGTGGCATTTCACATGTTAGCTCTCATGGCACACACAAACACTCACACTAAGGCAGCTAGTTGGAGGTATTCTACTGTGTGAAAGCTAGAGGTGATCGACAAATGTTCCACGGTCAAATCCAACCCATTGCTCACTGTTGTCAGATGAAAAACTCTGATCACTATACATTTGTTTTAAAAAATGGTTTCATATCACAAATCCTGTTGGAGAACACATAAAAAAGAACAGGCTCAGAGTTTACTTCTGCACCAGACAGCAACAATAATTTGAACGTACTGCTTTTGCAAATCCACAAACTACAATTCTTGCATCATTGCCAGTTCCTATGCTTTTATTTTTTATGAAAGATACATTACTGCTTAAAGAAGTATGCCACCAATTTAACATACAAACTATGTGGAACGTAACATACTGTGGTGTGACACTGTCCTCGGTTGTGGGGAAGCCAGTAGAGTTGCATTACAGGAAATGTATGTACTCTACTGCTTTACTCCACTGCTTGCTCCATCTCTATGAAAATGCAGTGCTGAATAGTTGGAGTATTCCTTTAACATCAATAGTCAGTTTTTATCTCTCTCATGTCTCTCAGATCAAGTTATCTTGTTATGTGATTGTTAAATTAAGGATGTGCGCTTTTTATGAACCTGTGTAACATTTATTTTATGCTGCTGCTTGGTCAGGTCTCTCTTATTAAAAAAAAGATTATGTATTCCAAGAAACTGTGTAAGGGTTAAATGAAAATAAAAGGGTTTGTACCACCTCTCAATATTTCACCTCTTGCATTAGCAAATAGACCAAAGCTATGCACACATTTTTAGATCACTCTTGATTAAAGGAACAAGATGTGTACTTGTGCTGGTCAGTCATTCTGTGTTGCAATATTTGTGTATAATTCCTTTAAACAGGAACTTTTGCAGCTGAAAAATATGCTGCTATGACTGTGAAAAGTATTAGAAGTTCATTTGAATCAAAAAGGTGATGACGGGCGTAACGAGGTTTGTGTCGACCTATTATAAAAAAAACAGCATCAGTATAGCACATGAACCTTACTTTCTCATCCAGGAAGCTGGTTTCTGGAAAAAATATTGTAACATTCCACTTTATTTGCATACCCCTGCCCTACTTAAGGCAAGGGAGACACCGAATGATCTCAAAATTAGCATGCTGTCACCTTCAGTGCCTCTTCTGTCATTCAGAAAAACAGGCAAGTGCAGACATATGAACCCATCTCACATCTACTGCAGAAATGTTAATTAGAAAGCATGGCATCCCGCAGCTCCATTGCTCTCCAAATGCCTAACTGACATGTTATGTATTTAAATCCCTTTCATGTGCAGTTATTATAGAGGAGATGAAGTCACATGCGAATGATGGAAAAATATCATCATCATCATGCAATATTTTTGCATGCACATAAAAAAATAACATTGCACATAACTATGCATATTTTTCTGTATTTAAATCTGAGATCAATCTAATAGCAGTATAATTAATTTGATTAATTTAATATATGTCCTATATATATTCACCTCATGTGGTAGCACAACCAGATGGAACATTTCAGGCATATATACGGATGCTAGAGTATGCTAGAGAATTTAATTTCTGATGTTTAAGATGTATTTGTGATTTATTTATACTTTGATGTTTGTTATGAAAAATACTAAACTTACATTTCTTTGCTCTCTGTTTTGGCTACATGATGGCTCAGTGGCTTGGTGGGCATAGTGCCAGCATTTTTATTGTTGAGGAAATAGTGCCCTCCCGTGGCTTCAGAAGGAAACTACACCCTGCACTGAACATCAGGGGAATATTTTTCATGCAGTCGTTTTTTTAATTGTGAATATTAAGATGAGGCAGATAAAATATGACCTGGAATGTGATTGAAATAAATGTCAAGAAAATATTTCCCTTATCTAAACAAATTCAATGTGTTTGATGGAGCTATCAACATTCAGAGTAATTTTGGCAACCAAGATAGAAGAGCAATGCTTATACAGAGAAATGATGAAACACATATGTAACTGTGGTTGAGCATTACTACTATACAGTTGAGACAGCTGGTGTTCAAAGGAAGCAGATGAATAAAAAGAAACAAATCCTCATAAACTGCACATATCGCTTTAAATCAGTGGATCGTTTCAGTCTCAGTGTCCCAGAACATTTCCTGCAAGTATAAAATTTTAACTCAATTATCAAGCGTAAATTCAGACACAACAACCTCACTCCAAGTTATTTTTAAAATGTATTTTATTCTTTGCAAAGGAGGCATCGGGAGCATCAGTGCATTCTATGGCTTGTGTACAGAATTTATGTAGGAGACAAAAATCTGAGAACAAGCCCTTGGGTGAACTGATGGCCCCACCCATGTTTACCAAGGAGGAATGTTTGAGGCAGCTACTCTGCAGCTGTTAACAGAACACAGTCTTGAGCAAGGGGCACAGTGTTTGAACTGAAAGTGTTAGAAAAGAATGCTACTGTACAGTACGTGGCTTAGTGCATGACCCTGCAGGAAAGTTACATAAAATCTGAAGAAATCAAGAGATTCAGAAATGCTGCGCTATGATGAAGTACAATGCTGCAGATACATTTTAAGAATGCCAAGTATGTTTCTTTTGGGACCAGAAAGAAGGATATCCTGTTTTGTGAAATCTAGGAGCCCTTAATCAAGGTGGCTTTTGCCCCTTAGCAATTTATAGATATATAATTTTAATGCTGTAATAGTCATAACTGTCAACACCTAATAATTTCACTGCTCACTAATGGCAGAATTAATGCATTCGACTACACTATACGTATAGGCATAGTCTGTTCGACAAACATCACAAAAGAATGCACAGATTTGTCCCGGATTCTTTAGTTTCAATTCATCTGCTACTTTGTTTTGGACAACTTGACTCATCCACACACAATAAAACTTAACCAAACTTGGCACCGTTTGTCATTATATTATTCTCATGAAGCTGGTGCATGCTACAGCCTTGACTGTAATCCAGAGCTGTCAACATTTCACCATAGCAGCAGTTTGCATTTAGGATTGTTTAAAGAAACACTTTGGCTTGGAGAGAGTGGCCGAGAGAAAACAGCTCCTCCTTATATTTGGTATAATCTCTGGATGCTGCTGAGACTGTGCCCAGGTTTGACAGTGTAGAAATCATTGGATCAGACCCAGCATGGAATAAAGCTAACAACAGTGCAGACAGAATACAGTACATGTGTGGGAAAGAGACATAGCAAGCTAGCAAGGTTACTCTGATGCATATAAGTCGTATAGTTCCAATAGTCTTTCACTGCAAATGGGCATTACCTATACCTTTAAACAGCAGAGCCACTGACAAATGCAAGTTGTTTCTCTTGTAGCGTTTACGTGGTGGACAAGATCATAGAAAGAGGATTGGGGTGAATGATGCAGGGCGATTTAAACAAAAAGCCCAATGGCACCCACACAGTCCAACCCACACATGCACACATTCACACGTGGGTATGCATGTGCAGGCGCGCACACACACTCACACATACACACACATTATTTATCCAGGAGAAAAATATATTAACATTTGCATTACAAAACAGCACAAGGGTCTCAGTGTAGTAAAATACCTCTTCTGTGGAAAATGTGGAGAAGAATTCATGTGGGTTGTCATTTCTTTCTGGTCAATGCGTGAAAAACTCTCTCTCCTTTTGCCTTCAACAAAATATCTTTTTTATTTATGAAAAATATACCCACAGTTTAAAGGAATTTGAGGCACTAGATTATATGTCTGTACACAAAAAGCATCCCCTAACCTCCATCCCATGTTTGCTCAGTAAATGGAAGTTACCTCCAGCTACATGATCTAGATGACGTTAGAGTTAATGGCCAAGAGGCCAATGGGGAGCACTTAACTAGTTAGCCAGTACACTCCTGGCTTTTCTCCCAGCCAACAGTCCAGCTGTCTGGCTCTTTAAAAACGGACTCAAACCCACCAGGAAGTAGCCTATAAAGCCTTCTCCTTTTTTCTCTTTGAACAGAACCAACTATACCTGCTCACTTATCTGGTTGAGTCTGATTCACGAGTAAAATGAGCAATTCTTTCTGCAACCTTAATGTTACTGCCCTCTGATGGAAAACCAGCAGGCATTGTAGTTTAAACAGCCTGGTGCTGGAGCCTTGTTTAGAGCAGTTGGTTTGCAGGACAGCTGAAACAATATTTCATTCTGAAGGAGCCAGGCATCTGTGGTCCAGGGTGCTCCACATCTTTGTATCCCACAGTGGCCATTCACACAGCCACAAGAGGCCCTAAACATCTGTAATGGCTCTCTGTTGCACAGAATCCACAGTACATGACCAGAACTTGAGAGGACTTGCTCCTTTCCACAGCTGGCTTACATGAACAAAAGAAAGCATAAAATAATCTGAACAGTTTCACAGCATGTTGGCATTCCTGTCTAATCTTCTTTGCCAGAACAGGACCCTTCAGCTCAGTCCACTGGGCCCTGGAAGATTAGCTTGGAGCAGCCCTGAGTGAGGCTGAGCTGGGTGGCACAAAAGGGGCAGGCAGCATGAAATGCATGGGTGCCATGGGGTAGTGGGATCTCCGCCCAGTACTTTACGGACTTCTCCGAGCACACGTGTCCACATGGCACAAAGGCATGTGTAGGTGCACCTGTGTCCACGTAGAAGGCCGGTTCACAGCCCAGCCACAGTGGTACATAGGGCCCCACCACCCGGCACATGGGACACTCTCGCTGAGTGTTGGGTTCCTGCTCTGAACGGTGTCCCCATTTGTGGTAACCATGCACGTGGCCACATGCTAAGTAGACCCAAGGCTGCTTGTCCTCCAGAGAGGACAGGGCGCGGCTGCGTTGCATGCTGGGGAAGGCAAGGGTGTTAAGACCTACAGGGCACTGGGGCCGCGCTGCATTGATCTCTTGCCTAAGAGCCTCCAGGTGCTTTTGGGTGGGAGTGTGAAAAAGGCCTTCTGCTGTACGCCACAGCAAAGTGGCTCCACACAGATCCACCAGGGAACCGTCCTGCAGTATATTACTCTCATTCTCCACCTGTAGAAGAAACATTTTTAGTTTAACTTTGCATGAAAAAGAAAGAAAGCTAGAGATTATTTAATGAAATTACTATGACACTGTATGTATTAAAAACTGACCAGTTTGCCTGGGGTCTGAGCTGAGCGGGTCTCTCTTAGTGTGTAAACATCCCCACAAACGGAGATCTCTCTCCATACACCTGGTTTGGACTCTTCTGTAAACCCACCCTTAGGGTGCATTACGAGCACACCATTGGTTGTTAGGCCATCCATGTGACCATCAGGATTTTTCCATTTCGCTGCTTTTTCCTATAGGCAAGACAGATGTGGTTGATGATGATGCAAACAGAAATCCCCCCAACACTACCAGTACTAAGAAATTGCTGTTTATCTGGCTACAGAAGATGATTTTAATGGCCTTCACCAACTACACACAAACTGTTCTAAACTAAGCAGGATAAACTTCGACACTTTATATCTACACAACCAGTAATTACCCCCAGGAAGATGTTTTTCGAAGAGTCAAACCCCGCAGCATAAATGCGAGCAGTGTAGGGGGGGTTCCGTTCACAGACAACTCGGCAGGCAAAACGGGAGATGGTGCTCTGTGTGATGGGAGTCTCCTCTCCCTCTTGGCCTCCTGCTATTGTGTCAGTCACCACAAAATCTATTGGAGTCTCTGTGGAACGCCCAATCTACAAAACAACACAGTACATTAATCAATATTCTGCTATATTGTTTTATGATTTCTTGCGATTGTGGTTCTTGTCAATGCACTGGCATGAATGTGAAGGGGGTTCTTTTTCCCTGCAGACATGTGAACTATTTTTGAATGGTTTTTATTTCTCTGCTGTGTTTGCTTTGTTTTTATTTAATGAAAGGCTGAATGTGAAGCACATGTCTGCAGTGTCAGCTTCCCTCTGGTCATCATCATCTCCTTGCTGTGTATTCAGATAAATGCTACAGACAGAACAGTTGAAACGGCACATGCATTCCCTTGTAGGGGATGGGCTTCAGGCTTTTCAAGACAAATTGCCAAACATTCCTTGGTTACAGCTTCTAAAATGTGAAGTTATAAAGCAGTTTTGAAACTGACTATATCAAAAAAGCCATGTAAAATTAGCTATTTGAAAATGTATGTAATCACTCCATGTAATTGCAGTCAAGTTTAAAAAATCCAACAGGTTATTCAAAAGCATAATTCATATAGTACAGTAACAGGTAATACTGTCATTTAAGGGTTTACCTGAAACATGTCCATGTCTTTGTCATGGCTGTACTCCACCACTACAGTCTGGTTCCTGGACAGTGTGTACGAGATGCTGTGTTGGCCTTTACAGTTCACAGCCTGAAATGCAACAAATAAAAAACCTGTTATACATAAGCTATGTTGCAATACTACATTAAAATACAAATTATCTATTTTAATAACTGAAGTAGAATGACACCAACAAACAAGCAGTTCTTGTTATTGTTAAGTGAGGTTAAGTGGCTTTAACACCAGATGTGAGTCTGCCATAACCTCACTGTTTAAATCAAAGATAGGGAAAAAATCTAACCCAACTACTAAACTGTATGGTACTCAACTGAACTGAAGTTCTGGTTGGAATAAAATGTTAATCTCACTCAGTTATTTACAAAAATAAATAAATAATACATTTTTATTAGAATGAATTATGTTACTGTGTTTGAACATTGTGTATTATTTTTACCTAAAAATCTAAGATCTATGGTGGGAATTCCTAGAGGAGGAAGAGAGAAGAGTGTGTAAAGTCACACTCCCATGACAATGACCATAAACTGCCCACTGGCCTTAGTTGACACAAGCCTGCCTACCAGCTGAACTGCCTCTGTAGTGACAAAGGGAGAGTTAAAGCCACTCAGGCGCAGCTCCTGTCAACACTTTCCCACATGCCACTATCATCCTGCTCTAATGTGCAAATTCTGTTTCCCAAAGACCCCCTCCTCTTTCTCATGTGCAGGACAGAAAAAGGGAGAGGAAAAAGTGGGTCATCAGCTCTGCCACACACTGCTGTAACATCAGAGACAGACGGGGACAAATGTCATCATCACATGCAGTCTTGTCTCAACTGTGCTGCTACAAACAAATGGCACTGCACCTGTTCAACAGCTAGAAGTTCATACACACCTCAAACTGTAAGATATACTTTTATCTTCACAACAACGCATCTACAAAATGTCACACACACCTTCCCTGAAAAGGGGAAAATAAAAACAACCATGGGCCAAGCAACCCCTAAAGAGAAACCAACACAAACAATCACACATGCATTAATAGAGTAAATGAGATCAAGTGGGGAGAGGAGAAAGCAGGAGCTAGATTTGAATAGGAGGCTGGCATTGGCACCATGGGAACTCCTCATTATCTGTCATGAACACCAGAGTGTGCACAGACACGTGAGCTTCTCCTCTCACACACACACACACACAGCATTCTCAGTTCATTTCTATGCGACTGTTATACTATGAGGGAGGAAGAGGAGATTGGGGAGCTGCTGTAGAAAAGACATTTATATAAAAAGGGGAATAGCTTGGTTCACTCATGTCCTTATTCAAAAATAAAGCTATCCTCAAATGAAACTCACCACCATACTTGTCTCTTAAGGAATAGCTATTTTTGACTGTCTCTACAGCAGGGAGTGGAGGGTCAGGCTACGCTGCAACAACTTCCTCAGTTCACCCTTCTATTCCCAGGCCTGGTAACAGGGTGGCAGAGAGGAACAGTGATAAAAGGGGAAGAAGGACACAGACAGCAGTTCCCATCTCAGAAACAGTCTGTGACTAGCTGTGGACAACTGGCACATTTTGCTCACTTGAATTATGCAATAAAAACTATGCAACATGGTTTTCTGAGAAACAACGTGTAGTTGCGGAGCAGCAGGAATATTTTGGCATATATCATAAATCACTGCAGCACAACATCAGCCGAAACTCAATTGAAATGATGCAGTTTCTGCAACGAAAAAGCTTCAGTTGCAGAAAAACCTCTAAAATACATATCGGGAGTCAAGTTCCACAAGGTGAGAGTAACTTGAACCTGAAGGCCTGTGGCTAGTGAGCTAAACGTCCAACAAACGCCTGAAATGTAGGCCTTAAAGAGGTGCCGAGGTAAGCAGGTTGGCTTGTCTAGCAGTTTTGCTTGGGAACTAAAAACAGGAATGCACGGAGGCAGACATGTTATACTGGATAGGGCAGTTTCTGGCCAACACATTGGTGCAAAGAAAAGCTATGAGGCCAAGCTAGAAAGTTATTGTATGGAAAATGTCAACATTTACATCTGCCAGCAATAATGTAAAGGGGTTTGCATGCTTATATACATTTTTTTGGTTAAGTAGTCTGGATAGACCCATTAAACTGAATGGGAAGGTCATGCATCATGTCCTGCACTATATATCAAAAGACAAGCACACGAACACAGAATCTGTTCATTAAATCACACATTCATCCTCTGATCTGTTCTGTACCTTGGTGGCCTGGGCTGTGTTAAGGATGTGCACAGTGCTTGGCTTAACACCGTTGGCTTTGGTCCTCCTGTATAGCGCAAATCTGCTTTTCCGTCTACCCCGATCTCCATTCGGCAGAGAGCCATTGTACCTGTCACATAGGGGGTGGGGTGGAGGGAAAGGACAGCAAATTCACAGTTTAACATTTTCTTTTAATCAAAATGCAAGCATATTTAGTAAATCCACATGTGTCTTAAGAGATTTACAAGCAAAATTCTTACAGTCATAACAAACAGAGAATTAGAAACATCCATGTGTTTCAAAAAGCAGCTTTACTGTGCATTACATCACTGGCAATCTAAAGTACCCTATTAGCAATCTAAGAGTTACCTTGGATAATGTCTCTTATTACATAATGCACTTTGGTGCTTATGATTTCAGTGAGCTAGCTCTGTGTAAACTGCAGCTGTTCTCTTGCTGTGTGTCTCAGGCAGAAGCAGGTTTTAAGATGCATGTCAGGTTTGCTATCACTTTGGGAACGCGCAGTCTGGGCGGAGAACTGGCTCACATGACTGAAACACATTCTCTCATGGTTGAATTTTATACACTGACAGAAAAAGCTCTAACATCTCAATTTCAAAGCCCCAGTGCTTCCAGAAAAGCATCTAAGGGGCTTCTCTGTTTTCACTTTTCAATACCAGATTTGAGTTTTGCCCTTCAGCCTGCTGCAAGGCACATAGCCTAGACTACTCCTTATGAATGAAGAAGCCCCTTCCGGTACGACTGGTCCTCTCCCCATCTACCAGCTGGTTCCTACAGCTGGGACACCCCATGCTCTAGTTTCCTCCAACATACAGACCTTCTGTCACACACTCATATGTAACCACAGTGTACTGAACAGACACTTTGCATGACGAAGAAATGTCTATTTAAAGCCTCACGTTTGCATAGCAGGGCATATCATGAGAGAATGAACTCTGCCAACCAACGCAATCTGACATTTTCTACTCTTTGTTGTAACACAAATGCAGCAGTAGCAACAAGATCCTCCATCAGTTCCTTCTTACCTCCCACCCAAGCAACTCCACCTGTCCCATGTCTCCACAAAGGCTGGCCAGGCATAGAAACACATGGTCCCAGTCAGCACAGTGCACAAAGCTGGCCTGTAGGACAAGCCACCCACAGAGAGCGAGACTAGGCACTGAAAACTACAACTAATGTATTGACAGAAGGAGGACCATGACAAAATAACTGATTGTCTGCAGTGCCTAAATTACCCCCCACAATCTTCAGCTTTTAACCTCTAAGGGTGAATATCTTCTATTATGTTAAAAATAATAAAATATAAACATATGTAATAGTACATTTGCTTCTATGATGTTTATTAACCACAGCCTATAAACACATTGACCCCATGTAGTCTTATCTTAAGATCAGACAGAAAGAAATATCACTAATTTCAGTTTAATAAACATGTTTAAATTTAACAGTGTGCTGACTCTATACACCAATTCCATTAATACTGTCCTAGAAACTCAACACCTAAATAAAGAGCAGCTAGGCCTACATTCTGTTGAGATTTCTATTTTGTTAAAGAGGCCTGTGTGCTGGATACCTGTGCCTGGATGTCTCACATACAGCACACAATCAGATGATACGCAGCTTAGCATTTTTGCCATGATGTATTCTAACTGCAGAATATAATCCTGGCTCAGTCAGAAATGCCACACATGCCTTCTATTATTCATCATTACATTGAAAAACAATATTCTGTCATCAAGGAACCACTACCATTACATTAGCTAGGACAGGCTCTTTAAAGCTACGCTCCAACTAATTGTGATCATTTCCCTTTTGACCTGTGCCAGACAGACGGAGACAGGCGGATTTATCTTGCAAGACTTAGGAGCAGGGATTAGAAGACTGGCATATCACCTATCCTCCAGGGTTGCGCTAAGGAGCCAACAGCACCTCCTACCTCTTATGCTAACATGAAAAGCTAATGTTTGCAGATATGCTGAGCTGTTACAACACTCATTAGCAAGACAGAGAACCAAAGTGGTTTAAAAAGGTCACTGGAGGTGGCAGAGGGGTCATATGATACTGAAAAGTAAGGCTACAGGCTGTTAGTGCTTAAATTAGGTCAATCTAAACTGTACATCATCACTATATGAGAGGCAGCCAGATGGCATAGTTAATGAGGAAAGCATCAGTCAGCTGACTCTGACTTACACTGCCATGCCCTCAAGTATCCATCTGACTGATATGACTTTGCACAAAACACAGTGACTCCACACCAGACCCACCTACACTGTAACCCTGATGGGGAGTTAAGGAAAGCAAAACTCTTCTCCCTAGATGAACAAAAGAGACAACACGTTCCAACAATTAGTTCCAGTTTGTGCTAAAGATGTCTCCAAGTTGATTTGTATACTTCCTTTACCAAGCGATTCTTCAGGAAGAAATGTTCAAAGTTCAATCAATAGGCCCAGTCTCCCTGCCACAATGGACAGAGGAAGCTGAGGAGAGGCAAAGGCTGAGTCCCGATCAATCCATCCTTTCATTTCCAGGATACCCTTCACAGCCACCCCCGCCCCTCACTGACCACCACCAAGCCAATCCACCCAGGCAGAGATGGGGGGCAACCATGCAAGTAATAAGAGCCACCACGGTCATGACAACAAACCAGTGAGGGAACTGCTGCTCAAACAAGCTTTGTTCCATGCTGTCAGCTATCTTGTCTACCATCAGTTTTATCAATGGGATGTGATGTCATGTCATGTCAGTGATTATATACCCATCACATCTGATTCAAATATGTGTCTTCATGTCTGGAGAGAGAACAAAAGCATCAGCTTCAAACATGCCACATGCTCAGCCTGGGGTAATAAGCAGTCAGCACTTTTTGTCCCTATAATAAGCAGTATGATGTTGAGTGTGTAGGTGGAGGGCAAGGGACAAAAGCACACTCAGCCACGCTCTGGGTTTAACCTTTATAAGCATCACATTTCAACTCCTTATAACAAACACTATACACATGTAATTTCCACAGCACATTCACCTAAACATGAGCATTTTAAGTTTCAAGAACTTTTTGAGGAGATCCAATCCTGGCTAAACATTAATCACTAATACCACAGCTGCTGACCTTGGCAGTTTAACAGCATAAACATGATTGTTTAGAACGATAAATGGTTACAGTCTGTCCTGCACCATAGCAGAAATTCAAAGGTTAAAATAAAATGGGTCTAACAAAAAAGCTATGCCAGTATTTCCATCAGTGACAGGATGTTTACTAATGCCACTATAGCCATGTTGTCCATATTATATAAACAGATTAGGGCCCATACAATAGTTTTAGTATCAATGCCAAAACTACTGAAACCTACATGTTTTATCTACAAAAGCCTTTAAAAATCTTTCTTAGCTTAATAAAAGCATTAATATTCATATGTTAAATGTGGTCTAAATACTATGGAAATTCTTGTAAAAATGTGTAAATCTTAACAAACTAGTCTAAAATTGGCAAAGTTTGAATCAAGATTTTTTTTTTTAGCTATCTAAGAAAATAAAAACTAAAAAAGATCTGAATGTCATTTAAAGCCAACTTTAAATACATCAATTGAGCAACAAAAATTTATATTTCATGTCTTGAGTTTGTGAAACACATTTGTTTGGTATAAAATAAAGTTGAATATTTAGCCCTAGCACAGGTTCAGAATTTTTTTTAACTCTACACTATAACAAGGTGCCCTATACGATCACTCAAACTGGTTTTACTTGTTGTAATCAGTCCTCCTATCTTTACTGGCCTTGAAGAGACTCCTCCAAAAGGCGCCTTGTATGTAAGTAATAGGGGTCGAAATTCACAGCCCTCCTTTTGTGCAAATATATATTTTTTATGAAGATAGCTTAAGGCTTCAAACTTCAGAATTAACAACATTACATGGTTATCTTACAAGGTCACAGACCTTCTAGTACAAAATTCTTCTTGTTACAATTATATCTTAGTAACTTTGCAAGCAAGCACTACCCGGGGAAATTTTACAGATACATATTTGAATATATTTCTGCACAGAAGGATGACTGTGGATTTTGACCCTCATCACTTCCAATGTGACAGGAATAAAAGCTATTTGAGTGTTCGTATGACCACCTGACTTGACAAAAAAGTGAACCTAACTTTTACTTGAGCATGACAACCAGACAAAACAGAATATAAAAAAATGTTTCTTGCACACTGACGCTAAACTAGATAGATAGATGTATGACCTCTAACCATCCACTGTGACAATAACCTGTAAATCAAATCTGGCCTCCTGGAGATAATAGATAAGAATACCTGGCCTGCTTGTGCATGTAGTCGGGACTACAGAAGCTGTGTGTTATGCAGATTTAAAGTTGTGAGGTTTGAGCTACATTCAGTATTGTTAAAAGGAAGAAGCCTGCGGCTGGGGGAGGGGACCATCACCACTTCCGAATTCCTTAACCCCATGAATCCAAGTTTCAGGCTGGAAAGAGCGTCCTGGTCAGAGCTGCTGAGTATGAGACTCATTTCACCACAGTCACTAAAATTCTATTTCGTGGGCATCGGTTTGTTTGAACGTAACCTCCCTGTTTTATAATCATTCCCGGTTATCAGGGACTGAGACATCGCCACCAACTCAGCCAAACGAAGCTGTAGCTAGTTAACGTTACACATTTCTGACTGCGCACATGTCCGATTTGTGGAGTAACGTGAGCGGGTTGATTTCTCAGCTGGTAGTTTATTAAAATGTTTGGACCTTGTACAAAAATACAGTTTTGACTTATATAAAAATGTGTGAAGTTACTTAAGCTTTAACTTCGCTACGTAGCTAAGTTTAGCTGCGTGAATGCCCTCCTCTGAAACTTCCTCATGATACTCGTCAAAATACTTCACGTTTACTTAGGCGTCTCTATAAAGTAGAATTATAAAATAAATATCACAGCGGGTGAACTTACCCTAGCACCACCAGCTCCCCGTATTTCACTGGGTCTTTGGACGGGGCGCAGTGCTCCTCTTGGCTTGACGAAAACATGAGGCTTCTGGCTTCACTGTGTAATGTTGGTTGTACAGTAACAACAGCGGCTCAAAAAACAACCGGGGATTCCCTTCAAAAGACGCCACACGCTCTCATTTCAAGCCGTATATCGTGGACATACGCCTCAGTGACCTAAAAAATCCAGTTTTCTACAAATACACAGGTCTCAAACTTCTTTACCGTGACATAACAAAATGTAACTTACTTGGCGGTTGAATCCGCTCTGAAGCAGATACAAAAACAGCGAGGAGCAGGGCCGGAATGTACCACTCTCTGTTCTCTACTTTCTGTAGGGGGGACACCTTACAAACCCTATACCTAACATGTGCGTCTGACTCAACTGTGTTGTATACAGTTATTTAAAGTTATATACTAAGTTAGATGAAAATATATCGCGTTTGATTCATGCTTAGGTAAGCAACATTATAGAGCTGACAGTGCCACTGATTTCTTCTCCCACCTCACATGGTCCATGGGTTGCACCGTCTGTTATGTAAACAAAGACTACAATCTGGGGATTCTTAAAGGGATCGTGCATTTCTGATACGTTAGCAAACTTTGGAAACTCCAGTTTCCTGTAGCTAACGAGGATAAGGGTTTGCACACTCATACGGGTGATATCATCCGTGTCCAAACATTTCAAGACTCACTTCCGTCACACCAAATGTCTTATAATCACATAATATTATTTGACAGACTACATTAGCACATGGTGAAAATCATTATCCTCGGACGTTCCGTCAGATAATATTCAGAAAGTGAAAAGACGTTGAAATTACGTTTGCTTATTTTGTTGATGATCCCTAGACCCTTTCAGTGGCTTTTTTTTATTATGTTTTTATTGCAGTTGGACAATGCGCGTGATCTATTACGTAATCTAATGACATCACAGTTTATCTGCATGCCTGGAAGTTTTATTCTCACATTACCACTGCTTGTTTTGATTGTACCATTCTGTTGTCAAGATTATGGTTTTCATCTTTGTAACTTTAATTAATTAACTAATCACATGGCTGAATCATAATGTGTTTTCCAAATAAATCTAATAGTTACTCTGTTGGTTAGTATTTACTTATTTACCTAGTAAATGCGCCTTCTGGGAATGACTCACAGATTTTCTAGAGTAGTCAAATGTCAACACCTGATGTGAGGAACTTCTCAGTTTTCAGTGTCACCTCTTCCACTATTCTGCATGTCCAGTTGTTCTCACGCCTTTCAGGTGAATGTGCCTTTTCTCCGCTTTTGTTCGGCAGCCTCATAAACAATTTACTACCTCTGTCTTGTTTTCACAAAAATGGTATGGCTGGAGGGTCCCTTACTGCTTCAGCACCCCTCTGTGTTCCTATTGCCTCTGCAGTTATGGGCTTTTGTTTGAACTGGTGTTCCGTTTCAGAGTGCAATAATACTTGACACAAAAACAAAAGGTAGTAGGGGTCCCTGGGGCCCATGAAGTTACTTGCTTCCCCACACCTATTTACTGAAATTCTGAAGTACAGTAACATACAAGATTCAAATATTTTTATTCCATTTGTAAGCAGTACAACTCAAATTAATCAACTTCCACATTAGCTTGTTCCATTCATAGGTGCACATTCTTGTACTTGTCCATTAATAGCTCAGAGGAGTGAACTCAAGCTGCAAGCTCTTTTAACTACAGGCCTGGGGGCTGGCCTTAAAGCTGTTGGTATAATGACTGTTTACTGCTCTTTTGTGTCACTGTCTCTTTCTGCTTTGCTTTCATCCACTAGGCATTGTCTGTGTAAAATAGTACTACAGTCTTTTCTATGTCTCTCACCCTCCCTCATGCACACATGCATACACACAGTAGAACTGAGAGAGGGGTGGGGATCAAAGGCTCTCTAGCACATACCACACTGATGGAGAGCAGATGCAGGGAGTGGGCTGCTTTGCTGAAGTTGCGCTGGTGTAGTGTGAGTGCAGATCTATGTTTAGGAGGAGGAGTCAAATGTTTCCAGGCAAGAAGCATGCAGAGGTCTACTGCAACAAACTAAATTGCGCAATCAAGATTAACAGTGTGAACAATGGCACGGGAAAGCAAAAGCACCCATTAACTTCCTCAATGGTCCTTAGCAGGCTTTACGTATCAGATTTTCAAAGGAAGTCATGAGACTCATGTAGGATGACATGACAGCATTTTCAAGAACTGACAAACTTTATATAGAATAAATGAGAAAATGTAACTAATTTGTCAGTTTTTGAGATCAAACTTTGTTTTTTTGGTTTTTGTTTTTGCATTCCTGATTTTTTTTTTTTTTTTTTTTTTTGCATATTTGTCACACTTCTAGTGAACCACAGTGTGAGCCAATATCCACAAATGGAGAAAACATGGAACAGTGATCAACTTTCTCAGGAGTGACCGGCCTACCAAAATTACCCCATAATGACTCATCCAGGAGGTTATAAAAAGCATCTAAAGATCTGCATACTTCACGTACCTCCTTTAAGATCAGTGTTCATGATTCAACAATTAGACAAACAAGGCAAAAATGGCATCCATGGGAGAGGTTCAGGGTGAAAGCTACTGCTGACTAAAAAGAACATAAAGGCTTGTCTCACATTTGCCAAAAGACATATTTATTATCCCCAAGACCATTGGGCAACTAGTCTGTGGACTGATGAAACCAAAGCTGAACTTTTTGGAAAATGGGTGTCCAGTTACTCTGCTGTAAAATTAGTACAGCATTCCATAAAAGAACATCATACCAGAAGTCAGACATGGTGGTTGTAGTGTGATGACCTGGGGCTGCTTTGCAGCTTCAGGAGCTGGACAACTTGCCAGCAATAATTCTTTCCATACAGAACCAGACAGGTTTGTGCAGCCTTTTTCCCTTAATAAATGACATCATTTAAAAACAGCATTTTGTTATTACTTGGGTTATCTTTGTGTAATATTAAAACTTGTTTGATCAGAATCATTTATGTATGACACAAAGTGACATTTGCATGAGAAATACTTGCAGTGCCACTTGTTTACATGTTTACATGATGGTAAAGTCAGATCTCCAGTCGGCTGACTGCAGCATGACACTGTGGGAGAATGTGAAAAATGTGCTGATCCCATGTTGCTCGCGCCTGTGGCCTGACCCCCCAGCCAGCACAACAGTTCTGTTGTTGTGAAGGCCTCTTAACATGCAAAAGATGACGCGAAAGCACTTTCTGTGCAGATACCCAAAGTAAAGTCATATCCAATCACACAGATCCTGTATATAGCTTTTCAAAATCCCTCTCAGCTTATCTGTGCATATTTGCCTTTCCTAATGTCTTATAAGGGCTTTTATTTAACACTTCCACCCACAGTGTCATGTAACAGCAAGTGTTTCCAGCAATACAACCAAGTCACAAGTTGCCATTGGTGATATGTAGGTTATTTCTGCTAGTTATGTTGTATTGTTGCAAATCATCATTATTAAAATATTTTGTATAACTTTACACAGGAGCTGAGGAAAAGTCTCCTGTTCTGAGGTATTAGACAGCACACCACAGGCAAGTAGACACTCTCCATATGTGCAATAATTGCAGCTGCAGTCAGCTTCTCTACTGTCATACAACACACCTACATATGAATACATGACAAACATGTCTATTACGTAAACTGTTAAAGATTTATATTTTACCAAGAAAACAATAAAAACACTGTACTTTTCATTGGTACATTTATTTTCAAATAAGGATTTCTGCTGCCCCAATGTGGTAGGCACAAAGTATTGCAGTGGAAGAAAAATAAAACAAAACAGGACACCGGACAGATTTATCAAGCATCCCTTTTTATTAACATCACCTGTTACAAAAAGAACAAAATCCTCAGTGTTAATGAACTTAGCAACAATATAGCGAGTGTTGATTACAGATGATATGGGACGCTTATTTCTAGAGTAGTTGCAGAAGGATTAAAAATCTCTACACTGTTGATCTTGCCTCGATTCACGGCCAGGGTCACAGACTCCCTTCTGGAGCTGCAGTACAAACTTGACTAAAATATGTCCATTTATCTCTATAGTTAGTCACGTAGTGACCCTTCTAATACGCTGAGACCCCTTCTGATCTCCCTTCTCACACCAAATACTAAGCCAAGGTATACATGGAGCTATGGATTCATGTGATGCACAGGTTGTGATAGCTTTCTGGTCAAGAGGCAAACAAATCAACAATATAGTGAATTTCAGCAGGACCTAACTGGTACATTTAAACAATACATATATTTAAGTTAAGGAAAAAACAAAGGACTGAAACCCAAAGTTTGTTTAGTCAAGCTGGAAATTTGTATCACTGCCCTCTTGAGAAAAATAACTACTGCAGTATTCAAAAAGGTTTTTAATTGAAAAATACAGGTGTTTTAAACAGAGGAATGGTTGCCACGCAGTTTTAATTAAACTGAATGTAATCTTTCAGTTTAGAATAAAAATTAGCAGGCAATGCTGTTGAAGGTGAGGAATGTGGTGGGTGTGGACCAGTATGTGTTTTGGTACAGTGACTAGAGTTTGGAATTAACAATAACCTCTGCCTTCTCACATGTGGCCAACTGAGAGACTGGGAGTGGTTTGCCAGCGCCTTGGCCAGAGTTAATTGGAGACTGCTTACAGTACAGGTGATGTGATGAAGGCTGGGAGGAAGGAGGTGGCTGGGTGTGACAGTATGGTGTAATGGTGGTAGGGGTGCCAGCAAAGGTCAAAGGTGGTCTCTGACGTGCAGTCAAGGTGGCTGCATGGGGGTTGGAGGTCCATCTCTCTCTCACTATACTCTGGGCAGATCTTTGTCAGCCTCCTGGAGAAAACAAAATACAAATGCGCAATTTTCAGATTTTACATATACAGGACTTTGGTTCCATGTTAGTTTTCTGGGTGGCAAGAACACCACACTGGCCTTACCACTTCCCGTGCCTTGGAAAGTTGCTGGCTGACGGCTTGTAGCAGCTGCTGCAGTTCTCTGACAGTTTGGTTCAGTCCTGCTGTAATTTTCTCCTTCCTGTCAATCTCCTCCTGTCACAGGCAGAATGTCTGTTATAGAGCTCCGCGTAACCACATAATCACAATGCACGCAAAGTCATACACTACAAATGTTACAACACCCAAATTGCCCCATGTCTCTTACTTTCTGTGACGACAGGGAGCTATCTATCAGGTCATCAGTGTTTGTCACTTTTGTGAGCTCCCCCTGGATCAGATCAAGAGACTGCTGGGCCTGAATGAAGAAGCAGAAAATTACATTAGTTAAGACTGCAGCCTGCTGTTGGACTCATGCTAACAATAATAAAATATAAAAAGGTCACTCGTACCTTATACAAGTCACCAGCCACATTTTGCCTCTCGTTCTTTTCTGCCTCCAGCTTGGACAGAGTCTCAGTGAGCTGGGTTTTCAGCTGAAATCAGAACAGGCATTCAGGACATGTTCTACAGCACAAGATAGCTTCCCAATGACACATGAGAAACCCTGCTGATAATTCACTGGTGTCATTTGGAGGGTATGTATTTCATGCTGAAAAACAACATTTGTTAAAAGTCCTTCAAACATTGCCCACATTACAGAATAAATCCTACTTAAGTCATGATCAAAACAAAAAGAGTGTTGTATAAAAGAGTGCAAAAGGCTGCCTTGATGTGGGCTTATTTGTGCAGGTACTGTTGAAAAGGTGAATCGATGAATCAATATTCTGTGAGTACAGTTTGAGTAATACATACATGTTTAGGGGCTTATCCAATGCTATGACACCACACAGATACTTTAAAAAACACAATTGACTGGTAACAATTTTGGAAAGTTATCACTGTTGCAGCAATTTTTCCAGTGTCTCCATGATTGCAAGATAAACAATATAATTTAGTCACTCACTTTATAAGATAACCCATCAGAAAAAATGGACTTGTGTGTACTCAACTGAACAATGTAACAATCGATTGCAGCTAAAGCTTGACAACCCTGAAGTTGTCTGGCTGAAGTTCTTATTGTATTTAATCCAAAGGCTACGTTTTTGGTGACGGTGTTGTCAGTATGAACTGGTGGCTAAAATATCCATGAAAAAAATCACAACAAACAAACCAAGATTTATCTGAGGCTTAAGAGGGAATAATAGTGTGCAGTTCTAGGTTCTAGGTGTCTGGGAAAGTTAGTAGATGATGATGAACAAAGTAGAGCATATTCTTGGCTTTTGCAGAAGGAGTGCATGTCACTAAGCCATTTGTTAGATTCCAGAAAATTGCAGGGAAATGAAGTGGAGTGCCAGTGCAGAGAGAGAAACATTAGTTTTGTGTCAGTGAGTGTGAAGTAAGTCATCATTCACATCTGCTTTTTGCTAGTTGTCAACTGATTGGTTGATCTTTGACATTTCAAATTAATCGAATCAGCCGATGTCTATGCTAATGTCGGTCAATTAATTAAAGAATGTCTGCAGACGTATCGGCTGCCTGTTCTGAGAGCCACAGCCTCTCCTCTCTGTGACCATAGGCGGTGCTCAGCTCCTCCACAGAGTGGACAGCAGCCAGGAGGACAGAGGGAGTCCAGGTGAGGTGAAACTTTACTAGTGTGCAACTGTACAGAACACCTGTTAAACGAGCACAAAGTCAAACATCCCTTGTCTCTTGCATGCATTTTAATGGTGGCTCCCTGAATGCTGCAAATTCTAAGTCTCCTGGATATCACATATTTCATTCTTCACAGCAGCAGTGCAGCTGAGAAGTTCAGGGACAGTATGGAAAGTAGCCAGCTGTGTTTCCAAAACTTTACTTTTGAAACACTTGAAATAATTAAAATATTTTCAGCATATGTGTACTGAATTTGTGTAATTTATGCATTTGCAATTATTAGATTATTATAGAAAATATTTTTTAGTATCAGCCATTGGACCCCCTGAATTCTAAAGATCTGCATCAGCCATTGAAAAAACAATATCAGTCAACCGCTAATTTTTAATATTATTATTATTATTATTACAGTATAACAACAACAACAACAACAACAACAACGCTTGACCCCATTGGGGAAATTCTTGTGGACAAGTAGCCCCATAAAAAACATCAATGGCTTGGGTTTCAGTGTCTTGCCCAGGGTGGCCAGGAATTGAGGGGCGACGGCTGAGTCACAGTCGCGTCTTACTGTTACTTGACAAAGTCACATTCCTAGCTTGTAAAATCTGGAAAGTTAAAAGTTGAAAAAGCATGTTCACTGAAGTTATGGATGATGACCCACAAATGCAGAAGATAGAGAACCCCGTCCTGTGGCAGTAAGTGTAGAGCCACTGCTAAATGCAATAATGATAGGTTTCAAAAAGAGCTCTAGCTAGAGGGTGAGCAGCTCTTACCAAATTCAGCTCCTCATTCTGCCTGATGGCCTCTGTATATGAGCCATCAAGTCTGGTCTGCAATTCAGTCAACAGATCTTTGAGCTGAAATTAAGTTTGAGATTATGTGTTTAATTGGAGTCTGGAAGTTGGTTCAGGACAACATTACTAGCACAATGTCTATGCTGTGGTATAAGCCTATTAAGGCTTCTATAAAAATAGAGTGAATTTGTAAAATTCAGCAGAGCTATTCAGTGATAAATAAGACAATAAGATCTGCTGTGCTCGACTATAAATGACCAAAGGTAGTTTATTAAGTTAGTGAAGCATGGATAAAACTAGTTCAACAACCTTTGACACCTGTGTTATGTGGACTTAACATGCCCCAAATAAAATGTGTACACGATGTCATGAAAACATTGCAATAGAAAATCACGGCGTGAACATGAGACATAACAGAGCTCAGGAGGATGAGCACTATGACATGCCTAAGGATCACAAGCAAGACAAGTGTGAAGTCATACAGTTTCTGCTCACCTCTCTGACCTCCGTTACATAAGTGGCACTCTCACGCTCCGCCCTCTCCAAGTCAGACTCCAAGTGTTGCTTTTCTCTTCTCAGCTACAGCGCAAAACAGGGTCAGAAATACATATCACCGAGATAAACTGAGGTTCAACATGGCAGAATGTCTGAGGTTTGAAGCACAGTAAGTCGGAGAAGAAATGTGAATGTTAGTTTGAGATACATTTCAAAAGGAACTGACGTTTTCCAACTCTGCTCCATCAGTTAGTCTCTCAATCTCCTGCTCCAGAGCTGTGACTTTCTGGCTCATCTAATAAAAAGAGAGAAGAATGATAATGAAATAGTAATGAATAAAAACAAAAAGATGGGTACATGGTGCAATAATTATAGCACCTCAATGATTTGATACAAAGTTGATGTGGTTTCCTGTTAAACCAGAGTACATACTTCTCTGAGCTCTCCCTGTGATACCTCCAGCTTTACCCTCCAGCGAGACTCCTCCTGTTCCACGCTGCTTTGAAGGCGCTGCAGTATGCCCTCCTGTGGACACAGCAGGAATGTCAGTCCAGTTCTGACATACAGTACCAGACAGCTACCACAAATGCAACACAAAAAACCCAATCTCACCGTCTCTGCCAAAACCTTCTTATACGTCTCACAGTCTTTCTGTAAAATCCTTTGGGTTTCCTCTGCTTCTTTCAACTTCTCAGCCAATCCCTAGTAAGAGCAGTATTTGTTGATAACCCCAGTATAAAAAAACCCCAGAGGAATAATAATCAACTTCATATCTGGACATATTTACCTCAGAGTCCCCTGATGCAGGGGCGGATTGCACAGCTACGTTCTCAGCTACTGCCCTCTCAAATCTGTGAAGCCACTCTTGATAGTTCTAGTAGACAGGGGAAATGAAGAATAAACAGAAACTTCAGTGAAACATAATGACACAAAAAGAAAAGTGAGACGGAGTAAGAAGGATATTCTAACACAGTTTGCATGAAGGCAAAAATTCAGTATTGACGTTACCTGTTCAGTGGGCAGAGGCACATGGGGCAGAAGTCTGTGCAGAACATCTCGACACTCAGCCTGACACACTGCCAGTGCTGTCTGGTTCTCCTAAAAGGTAAGTGGAAGAGGGTGATGGAAAAGATTAAGCATCAATTCAACCAAGACTGTCACTTCGAAGACATGATCCAGCGGTCATGTTAGAGGATGCAGTATGACCACAACCTTTCCGTCCTCCAGATTCTAATGATAACTGCTGTGCTTTAAACCAGTCATCTGTTAGGCTGTTCCAAAGTCACAGGAATGATTCTTTGAGTATTTTACATACAACTGTAGGGCACTAAAATAAACACATCCAATTAGATTACACAAATGTAAGCATCTTTAAACAGGCCACACCTACACCAAGCGTCAGTAACCGTACCAGACGCTACAATCCTTGTGGAACCACAAACACATCAATCTGCTTTTCATGAAATTATATAAAGTACCTTAAAACTCTTCAATAAATAAAAAGGTAGCATTCAGTCTTGCCACAATAGGCCAGCATCACACAACTGTCACTCTGAGGCCTGAAGGGAGAACGTATGCCAAGTACTAGCCAGCTGGCACCATAAGCACTATTCATATTAACACACTGTGTCACAAGGCAGCTCTGAAATGAGTTGAATATAACCAGCATGCATTGACAGTGCACAACAACTGCCAAGAAACTCCCTGGCTCAGCTCTGAGAAGGTGCTTTCTACTGTACTCAGATGACAGAAAAGCAGCTGCTCTGCTGACATTTCATCATGTAACCTTCTCTAGAGACAGGACAGCAAAAAATACACGTCACTGTGACTAACAGCTATCTGGTAGCACAAAGTGCCATGCAAGCTCAAGCACTGTGGATTTTGCTTTACATTAGGTTACGCATGTTCTTCTTGATGATATCATAGATGTTTCAGTTGTGAATACAGAGCATTGAGAAACATGGAAACAAGGACAACTATATATTGATTTTAAAGGTTTGAATGATCACATCTGCTTTAAAAAGAATAAACTGCATTAAAATAAAAGTGAATTTGAAAGATTTTCATTGATTAACTGGTCATATTGACAGTATGGATGTCACAAAGCTGAATGGGGAAAAACATGCTAGAAATGAGTCACATGACAGAAAGACAGGAAACTGCAAAATGATTACCATGAATCTCAATCTAATGATGTCTAGTGAAATAATGTCTAGGTTACTGCACACTCATTTCCAAGCATCAAGCTGAGGTTTAAGCAAAAAGAATTATTTCATACCTCAGAGCTTAAAACTAAAATAGATCTCCTAAAGGAACCAATATTTGTAAAATGAATAAAGTCTGGGAGTCCCAAAGTGAGCAGCATAGTTCAACAGCTCAGCACGCAGTCAATTTAAAGCTCGAGGCCAAATAAACAGCAAAGGGGCGAGAGTGAGGTAAATGAGTATGCAGCTTGTTATGGATGATGGTGGAAAAGAAATCTCACTGGGTCAATTATGGCAAACAGAATTTTTTTTGGGAGGAGGGGGGGTGCATCAGATTGGAACTAGAGTGAAGCAGATTGAGGTGGGGTGTCGAACCTTGACAGCTTTGCTGAGTTTCCCTTGAAGCATGGACTCGGTGGCTGACAAAGCTTCCATTGCACTCCAGTTTTTCTCCCGAAGCTCCTGTTTTGGTCAGTTTCAGAGAGATACCTCAGGGAAAATGCATTCACGACCCTCAAATACAAACTGGTAGAGTAAAAACAAACCGAATGCATTTCTCATTTTAAAAATGACTACACTCTGCTTTTCACCCATGCTCCAATCACTAACAATAAGTATGTGCATATTAGCTTCTGAGTTTGTCTTGCACTGTGTGTATGTAAAAGCAACATGCAATATATGCAAGATATGTATAGTACCATTGTTCTGTGGGTATTCCCATTCAAATTAAGGTAATACTTTTTAAAAACATATCATTCAGCTATAAGAATGAAAATTGTTCTAACACATATGCTTTTTGAATCAAATATGCCTCTCTCAAAAATAAAAGGTAGGTGAGTTTCTAATGCTCTGAATCACCCACAAGCACAGACAAGCTTGCTGAAACAGTCATGGCCAACAGCAAGCATAACAAGAGTAGGCTGGAAGCCCTGTTATGCAATGCTCAGCTTAAGCAATACAAATCAAAAGAGACATCTGTACTGATGTGTATAATCGCAAGTTTAGCTAAAGAAACTACTCCTTTTTTAAAAAGTCTGTTAAAAAAGAACAAAAAGCAAAGCAAGTGAAGCTAAGTGAAAGTGGACAACAGAGAATATGGATGTATGCAGTGTGCCACTCCAGTGTAAGGGGAGTGTTTTGGTGTACCACACAAGGAGGGTGGGGAGGGGCGGGATGACGTCTCACAGAGCTAGATCAGAGCAGTCACTGGAATTATATCGTTCACCACTGTAGAAAACCTACATTGTTCTTCTTCCTATGAAGCTCCAGGGAGTCCCTCAGCTCAGCCAGCGCTCCCTGCAGATCTGAGACCTGCTTCTCCTTCTCTGACAACCTGACAGATAACAACACTCATTATGACCATAATTATGTAATTAAGGGCCCTTTAAAAAGAAAACGTGTACATTATGATATGGTATGCAACACTACTCACGCTGTAAGCAGCTCTGGGCTTGGTACTGCTGTGTGCAATTGCTATATGAGCATGGAAGGGAAAAAAAAGACATTAGGAAATTAAGACTAAATAATTATTTAATCTCTTAATAATCTTATAACAAGACAAAGATTTAAATTCAAGAACAATTCAAACAATATTTATGCCTGGAAATCTGATGCGTTTTAAATTAAAGTTCAATATCAGACAATGTGTGTACACCTTGTAGTTTCATCCTGAGCAGTATACACTTATAACAAAGAAAGAACATTATACATGTAATCAACTTTTCCCAACGTGAAGTAAATTGTTGCAGTTTATGAATGACAAATGCTGTTACGTTCTTCATTTATGCACTTTTTCAACCATTCTTGAGGGACATGCCCAAAAGAAATATAATCTTACTTTTTAGGAGAGTAACAGACAGGTGTGAAATAGCTCACAGTATATCACTTGTATGCTTTTTCCAAATAGTTTTGACATTATTGCCTCAGTTATATTTTTTCCATCTTCATACAGGAATGCTGTTACGTCTGCAGGTACTGACAGAAGTCTTGTTTTGTCCAGTATTTCTCTTCACGTACAAGTGTGTGCACTATATTGCATAAAAATGTCCTTTGGCTGTCCAATCCTAGAATCTGACATCCAATTTATTTGGCATGAAATCTGAGTCATATGCACACTATTTAAGAGTTACAATAGCACCCTTTAATTTATATTCTTTTACTGATGCTTTCCATATTTTAAGAGTCCATTTAACCCATGGGATAAATGTAGCTCAATAGTGTTTACGTAACTTTGTAGGTTGTAATCTGCCAAAATTGCCTGTATGAGGACAGGAGGTATACTATTTTTTCTGGTTTTCTCATTGAGCATGAAAGATGGGTTACGCAGGCATATTGCAGCTGTTATCTGTGCCACATAATAGTAGCTTACCACAGAGTCAAACCCCAAGTCTCCTTGCTTTATACACACGGAGCATTTTATCCCATTCATTGAATTTGTTTGGGCCAAGCTCTGTTGATAAAGCCTGAAAGAGGTATAATAATGATAATTGCTATTCATGTTAATGAATTTATTCCTTGAGCTGAGACCAAAAAAGGGAGTAGGTTCCATCTTATTACATCTTCCTTGTAATTGTATTCTGATAGTTTTGTAAAATCTTTTCCAAAACAAACATTCATCAATAACAGAGGTGGCCAACCCTGGTGCTTAAGAGCTACTGCCCTGCTTGTTCTCCAAGAATAAGCTGCACTTACAGCTTCTGCCTGAACACACCTTCATGCAAGTAATCAGCGGTGGGTAGGGCAGTGATAGTTGAAAAACATGCAGGAAATTGGCTCTCGAGGACCAGGGTTGGCCACTCCTGTACTATAAAAAAAAAAAGTCAAACTTGTCCTTGCTTTCTTTCAATAGGTTTTTATTTGTTCTTTCCAAGCCCACTCATTTAAATAATTTAAGCAACAAACCTATCATAAAATATGTCAATATTGTATTTTTTAGATTGCTCCTCACCTGTTGATGTACTTGCTCCATCTTTTCACTCAGCTCTTTAGTCTTTGCCTCCAGCTCAGCCTGCAGCATCTGAATGTCCTGGTTTTTTATCACCAGCCTGTAGGTCAGATATGCTCACTGTTAGCCTGAAACAAGGGCTTATCTGGAGGAATGCATGGAGATATGTTAGCTTAACTCACTGTGCCTGGAGTTCTTGAAGCTGGTCAGCAGAACGGGTCAAATCTTCCGTGTTCTCCATCTGTCTCAGCTGCTCCATGTCTGCCTGCAGGGCAGCCAACTGCTGTTCCAGTGCCTTTGAAACAAAAACTGCTTCAGTCAAGAGCTCAAAACATTGCAACGTGAAAAAAAATGTGAGGTGCAAAATTTGTGGTCTTCTGAAATGTGCAAGCCCAGTAATTTACTGATGCAGAAAATCCCACACCTCAACTGTCTTCTCTCTGGCAGAGCTGCCGTCTCGTGCTGCCTGTAGACTCTGTTCCATTGATCTGAGCTTCATATCCTTCTCCTGGATTCTACGGTACAGCAAGACAAGCGTTTTTTGACAGTTTTAATAATGCCCACTACAACAGGACACGCTACACAGCCTCTGGTGCTAGTAAAAGTCTGATGTAGCACTTTCTATATTGCGCTGTGTATTTGGCTACATTCATATTAAATACTAATGTTGCCCAAGTCTGATTTGTTGCGTCCAAGTGACTCAGATTTTTAATGGACATTTAAAAAAGCCTAAGTGTATTGTGAACTATGAACATCATCATAATCTCTAAATTCCATAGTCAAGTTAATTGATCTTACTTGCTCTGCAGTTCCTCTACTATCGATGCTGATGTTGCCTGTAATCAGGGGAAATTTAAATAAATAAACACAGAATACAGTGCAAAACTCAGGGACTTTTTTTAAAATACAGATATTGGACCATCTCACCTGTTCTACTTCCTTTCTCTTAAGATCCTCTATTTCTTGTTTTAGTACCTCATTCTCTCGTCTTACAGTCTGCATCAGGGAAATAAATTACTTCAAGACTTTATTCCAGGAGGGTAATGATTACACAGGCAGTAAAATGCAGAGTCATTTAGAGGACGCTGATATCTGTCAAATTTGTGAGTGTGTGCGAGTGTGTGTGAGGGAGTGGCAGCTTGTTTATGGATTTTCTACCTTTACTCATCTTTTTTCAAACCAGAAGAAACAGATACCTTGAGTTCCCCCTCCTTGTTGGCCACCTCAATCAGCCCCTTCTCCAACAGACCCTCTACTGTTTTCATGTTTTCCTCCTTCTCTCGAACACTGAGAGAGAAGAAAGCAATGTTTTATAAATGTTAATGACACTTACTGTTTAGGGACTATTAGTTCTATGGACATGGTGTAACAAGCCTAACTGGCAGACGTATTCAAACTATGTCCAGTTTTCACACCCACCTCTTCTGGTACTGGTCCAAAGCCAGCTGAGAAGCAGTCTGCATGGGGAGAGTTAAAGGCAGAGAGTAAGAAAGATTAAGCAAACATAAGAACACAAATACATAGGATCATTTTTAAATTTGGAAAACCAGCTAAAGGTACACAGCTAACCTGATCAGAAATCTGTGCCTGCAGTTTCTGAACCTCTACCTTCAGTGACAAATTATCATTGTGTAAGGCCTGAAGTGGAGAGGAGACAGGAAACAGAGACATTAATTATAATGCAATGTTTGGATAAGAAGTTGTATTGTAGATGAAGCACTCTTGTGACTATACCTGCATATTAGTTTCTCTACTGGCCCCGCTGCTCCTCTCAGCATTTAAAGAATCCTCCAGACTCTTCCTCTGCAATTCCTTTTCAGCCAGTCTGGGCAGAACAAGGGGAGAGTTGCACAAGTACATGAAAACTGCCTCAGTAATTCACAAATTCCAATCTCTGAATAGGTAAAAAAAAAATCTTTCTTACAGCTTCTGAAGCTCCTCTATGTGGGATACATGATTGGCCTAAATGAGAAGACAAGATAGCTCATTAGCCTCATTAGCCTCACACAGCTATGCAGGTAGGCATCTTATTCTGAGTGAGATTGACCTGTATACCTGTGAAGAGATCTGTGCTTGAAAGCTCTCATTCTGGACCTGAAGACTTTTGTTTTCATTCATAAGTTCCTATTAAAAACAAGCAGTTAGTCAATACAATAAGTGTTTGTTGCTCCGTTTCAGGGATAAATTCATTTTGCAATATGGAATGGAGTACTAAAACGTACTTAAAATAATGCATCCATTTAATGTATGACTCAATCTAGCTGTATTTCCAAATCAAGAGAAGACACACATTGTCATGGATTCTCATTCATGATACTCAATTACTTTAAGTAGTCGTGCCTCACCTGGACCTGGGTCTGCAGTGAGTCATCAGGCATACTGTGCTGGGACATCTCCATAAGCTCCAACACCCTCTGCTCCAGACGCTCCTTGCAGACCATTGCTTCAGCCAGGTTGCTGTGTAGTGTCTGAATCTCCTTATTCTTGTTGTTCATCTCCGTCTCCGCCGCCAGCAGCTGGCTGTGAAGCTCTACACCCACACATACAAAGACGTTCATTTGCTGAAAGAAACCCGACCCTTTATTTAGAATTCACAAGATAATAATTTAGTGTTTTTTCACCTTGCTTTGAGGCCTGTATCTTCTCTCTCTCCGTGTTGACACTGTGGATATAGTTCTGCAGTTCTTCCCAGCGTCGCTTAGTATCCTGTAGTTGGGCCTTGAAATTCAGAGATACATGGAACTTGGTGAACACACTTCTGCCACACATTATACAAGTACACAAGAGTTATTACATTTTAGTATGCATTATTTGAAAGGGTAGTTAAACTACATGGATAACATTACATTTATCTACCTTCCTTCCTCTCACTGTCAAAAGCACTGCTCCACTGGTAGTGGAGCTTCACTTGTATAAAACAAAAAACTCTTCCTCAGAATTCAAAGCAGTTATGGGCCGAGTCTAAATTGCAAAATATATTGTACATTTCATTTGCTTTTCAAGCAACTCTCAATATCCCTTTTAAATGACTTTGCAGAGCCTCATTTGTGTTGAGCCAGCAACTTATATTTCTATCTCCGATTGTGGTCAGTGAAAATACAGGAAAGGCTGATCTGAGTGTCTAGCAGGAAAGTATTGTTTATTCACAACACAAAGCCTCAAACATTCCAACCTCCAAAGCCAATACAATCCTCCCAGCCCAGGTTCTATTTCCCAAAGCCCTCTGCAGGACTTCCACTACAACATATTCTCATTTCCGTAGCAAAGCTGCCACACCTGCTAACCAGATTTGAAGCTGTGTGGCATTCCCAGGTTTTGTAGCTCAGTTCATTTTTGTCTTGGCTGGGGAAACCCAAGCATAGTCTAAATAAACACACTGTGCATCTGGATTAATGTACCTCCAGCTGGGACACGTTCTGCTTGTAGCTGACCTCCAGTGACTTCCTCTGGTGCTCCTCCTGCTGCAGCTTGCTGTTGTTATCTGCCAGCTCTTTCATCAGACCGGCATACTCAGAGCGCAGCTTGTTCAGCTCTGCTGAATTCCTATCAAGAAACACATGCACATGAGCACAGATGAGTGAGGTGAAGGTGGTTGATAAGGAATTACTGTGGGAAATATTACATACATTACACTACAAATAGACTGCGCAGGGCATTTCACATTGCACAAAAAGATGAATCTGTCCTTTAATGTGAGCACCAAAGGCAGAAATGAAGGATAATGTTAATAATATGAAGTCTATCTAAAGACAACAAACTGAAATTCTAATATAAAGTGGATCGAGTGTTTCACCAAGTTGAGCACATATAACGCTTTAGAGGGCATGACCAAAAGAGTCATCTCTATTGTAGTTTAGCACTGACTTGCTCTCCATCTGGTTGGTAGCAGAGCTGACTGCGTCCCTCAGAATGCCGTTCTCCTGCTGCAGTCGCGTGATCTGGCTTTCCAGCTGCTCCCTGACCTGCTGGAACTACATATGGGGGAAAAAATTAATAAAAATCAGTATCAGCATAATGATAGCCTTGAAAAGAATGTCAAAACGTCTTAGCTCTTTCACATTTTTTTTAAAACAACTCAATTCATCTCACCACTTAAAATTAAAGCCCTCACCTTTATCTGCATGGCCTGGAGCTCCTGGAAGCTGCCCTGCGCTTTGGCCTGCATGTTCCCCAGTTCTTTCTCCATGGCAGCACGTTGCTCTCTCATCATGGCCTCCACTCGGCCTGTTTTTTGCTTCTCAACCTGAAGCTCCTAAAGCACAAGTCAAGAGGGCAGGTAAGCACTTTACTGTAGCCAAGGGAATGACTCCTGGGCTATGGAGAAGAAGCTGGAAACATAATAATAATAATAATAATAATAATAATGTGTAGATCATAAGATAAAACACTGAAATTCAGACCTGGCTGAGCTGTTTCACTTTGTCTTTAGCAATGGAGGTCTCCTCCTGAAGAGTTGTTAGAAGTCGTTCACGTTCCTGGGCAGCTGGGTCAGGGCTGGCTGAAGACTGGAGGTGAGACATACATTAAAGAAAAGGGAGAACAGATCCAACAATAAACCCAAGGCTTCCTGTCAGAGGTAAACAGTGTGATATGCAACTTGCAAGAAGATCTTATTCAGAATATGAGTAATCTCTCACTTTTTGCCAGGCATCCAAGACATTAGGACTTTTCTGTCGGAGGAGGGACATCACACTGACAGCCTCAGCTTCTGACAAAGGCAGGGTGGACAGACCAGACAGGAGCTCCTTCAGCTTCACCTCTGTATTCTCTGTTAAAGTCAGACATTCAATTTAGCACATTACTAAATGGTTGTAGATGCAGGCAGACTGGATCAGGTATGTCCCCCTTCCTTTACCTTTGTCAGTCTCATTTTTCTGTTTCTTGCCAGACCCTTTGGATGGTACACCATCATTATGAGCTGCTTGGTGGTTGGCAGAAGCTGCTGAGTCAGTTAGAACACGGGCTTCATCTACTGGATTTGAAAGAAAAAAAAAGTTAGTATGTCCTAATATAAAGAAATGAAGTTATATTTCAGCATTATGAGCTAATTGTATTGTCATTACAAGGCTCTGTCTTCTGCTTCTTAGCAGAGTTCTTCTTCTTGCCACTGGTAACAACTGGGGTTGCACCATCCAAAACTTTGGATTCAGCCACAATGGGAGCTTCCTTTTTGACTGGTGCCGGAGCCTGCACCGCTTTAACCTCTGGCTGTTGGTCATCCACTGGAAAGGGTTAGAATAACGTCAGTTTTAGCCAGCCTGTCTTGCGACAGTCGAACAAAAATAGGAAATTCAGACTATTGCGCTAAATCTCTAAAGATCATGATTCAAAAATGATACAATTATTTTCATTGTTTAACCAAACACAAAGCAACATAACCATGTTAAATTCTACCATGGGCTACTCACCGGACTCTGCTTTTTGTTTTTTCTTTTCTTTCTTCTTCCCAGAGATCTGAGGAGGTGCCTGAGGAGAAGCCTGAGAGGCTTGGACCTGAACTTGAACCTCAAGTTGTGGAGAGGGCAGGCTGGGCTGTTTGCTCGCAGAGAGAGCTAGTTCTGCCTTGTGGCTGACTGGCTTGGATCCATTCACTTCTGGTTCGTCAGAGGGGGGAGTGGTAGTGGTAGCTGTAACTGCTGTAGCTGCTGCAGCAGCCTTGGCAGCCTTTTTCTCCTTCTTCTTTCTCTCCCTCAGACCAGCAGGAGCCTCAGTTGACACTGAAACAGGCACATAAGGAGTAGGTGTTGATGGAGCAGGATCTGGTGAAGCCACTGGTGCAGGTTCCTCTTCTACCTCAAGAGTGGAGGTGTTGGCTACATCAACCAAATCAAAGTCCCGTAGGTCCTCTTCAGACTCTGCTCCACCTCCACTGACACTCTCTTTCTTCTTGCTTTTCTTCTTTTCATTCTTCTTACGGGTGTCTGGTTTGGATGATGGCAGTTTGAGGTCACGTTTCTGCCTGGCCAAGACCTCATCATAGGAGGTTTCTTTCATGAAAAGCCAGAAGAAGAGGAACATAAGGGCGATGACCAGGGAAGGGGCCAGGATGAGCAGGTACTGAGAGTCGTAGATATCCATTGCCATTCTGAAGAAAACAAGAAACACATGATTAATGCACTTAGTACACAGTCAACAGCAACTGGTATAAAGCAGACATTCCCCATCCCTGGGGCATTCCATATCATGAGATGTATCTGCCAAGATTCTGTATAATATGCCCACATTTTATGATAACAGATTTGTACCAATGAAGACAACTGGAAAAAGCTCAAATCAGAGCTCACAACAACATAAGAGCTTAAAGATCTGATGAATGTGAAACTGTTAATTCTGCTTGTAAATTACATCTATCCAATAAAAGCCCTTCTGCACACCCTTTGGCTTCAGAGAGAATATTAAATTGCAGGTCAACCACTGCTAGTAACCATGAGTGTCATGTGTAAACCGATGAAAGTACAAAATATGGGTGGAGGTATTAGTACATCAATAGTGCTGAGAAAGCATTAGTAAGAGGACTCTTGCTAACACCTCTCTCAGTAATATGATCCAATTAGAAAACAATATCCTAGCTGCACAGCTTAGCATCCTTTACCTTTAGATAGACTCATGAAGGATAAGGCACAACTTACTTACTTGAAATAAGGTACGAGCTGGATAGAAAAGAATAATATAATAAAGATATAATAAAAAGTCATCAACTTCACAAACATCAGTTTAAAATGGCACAAATTACAGATGGTGAAAAACACCAGAGAGACGACTGGGCTCAAAAATGCCTTGCCTTCTCATTTGATCACTTCCTTTCCTCAGCCCCCACAAGGAGGTGGTATTCTAAGGATGGATTTGCAAGAGGCAAAAATACACCCACATGAAGTGTCACCTGCTGAGGTTTGCTGCAGCTGAAGTTTGGCCCCTGTCTATTTCAAGCCAAAGGAGAATAGGTTCTTCTTCAGTGCAAAGAAAGTCAGAATAATTTCAGACAATATGCTTTTCGCTCACTAACAGCCACTATAAAATTAAACCACCTATACGCATTACTCATCTGTAATGATTTGTCATTTCCTGGCATAAATGACACTGAGAAAATGCAAGCATGACGACAGTTAAATTAAGGTGGACTCACTTGTCATAGCAACATTTACTCATTTATTTTACACACAGCTACATCAATTAGCACAGTCTCCCAGCTAAACAATCTGATTAGCAAAAGCAATGTTCCCACACTGCCAAAAGTTGAAAATAAATACATTTAATATTTAAACAACTTTAAATGTATTAATTTATTTTTTACTTTATTACAAAGAAAATAGAGGAGAAGTCCTCTATTTTGTTTGTATGTATAGTATGCATTAACAGTATGTTCATTTGAAGTCTTTATTAATACAATATCCAAGGTAAATTAAATACTTTCTACTAGCACCCCTGCTAGATACCATGTTTAAAATTCCAATAACTGGGTGCTGTTAAAATTTTGAAAAAGACCAAGTCAATAATAGTTCATCTGTCTGTAGTTCATGTCTGGCCAACTAACACAAAATAATCCCTTATTATATTTATTACAAAAAAAGACCACTATGTGTTAAAAAAATACAATACAGTGTACTGAGGGACAGTGACATGAATTTCTGTACAATCTCATCCTAAACCCAAGATCTGTGTCAGTAATGTAGCGTAGCAGTCAGTGTCGTAGATCAGACCTCTTTAGTAATTTAGATTAAGGAGATTACCCATGATAATACATTCAAGAATAACTTTCCACTGCAGAGCTTCCTGAGGACTGGCAGGCTTAGGCCTGTAGAGTAATATTGCCAATGTTCTACTCCCACTTAGAAAAACTCTCATCACATCTTCCACTACACACAAAATTTAAACCAAACTGGTTATGACCGTTAATAGCTTACATATTATTCCGGAAAAATGTTGCCCTTCAAGCACCAAGATTTTCCTTTGTGCATAAACTAAAAGGTCCTTATTATATAATATTTTGAAACAATTTAATAGCGTTTATTATATAACATTTTTGAATAGCTTTCACAAATTTACCTGATCTTACTAGTGGATTAGAAATGACTACAATGCGCATCCACTTAAATTCCTCTGAGGTGTTTTATACATACTGCACACTCAACAGGGTACAGAAGCTCATGACAAATATGTTAATTATAAGCAAGAAAGATATAAGAAGATATAAGAAAATAGCTGTTCTTAGACTATAGAGCAAAATCAGCACAGAGTCAAAAATCATACCATGATGTGAAATCATCAGCCTTCACTTTAGAATGCTATAGTTTTAATATCTTTCGTTTATATGAGACAGCCTCATAACGCATCTGTACAGAAACCACACACCTGGACAAAAACATGTAAACTATGTAAGCAAGCTTAAGATTTTATAAAACAATACCACAGACATTATTTTAGAAAATAATACCCAATAATACCAAAGACATAAAGAAACTATGGTGTAATATGGACTATATACACACACCATGTGTGCAACGAGTATCAACAATGGTTAACTAATCTGAAATTTCTTTTTTTTTTTTTCATTGTGTGTTCCAGGAAACTCTTGTGTCAGGCCAAATGAAGCTGTGAAATAACTCTTAAAGCAACACTGCTTCTTGGCATATAAAGCATGGGTGGAGTAGGTGGTGTAAAAACTTGAGGCCTGCTTGCTTTCTTTTACTTTCAGGCCTGTGAAAGGTGCATAAGTTTCCTTGTGCACCAAGAGATTTATCCCAGCATCAAAATAATCCTGGAGGACAAAGCCCTTTCGGGCTGTTGGTTCCCCAGAATCTAGCCACATGGCTGACCAGGCCTACTGATTTGGCAGCCATGGACAGAGATGGAACTCTTGATAATTATCAGATCCCAAAAGCAGTTAGACAGTTGCTGAAAACCAGGTCATGCTGCACTCAACACTTCAGATTTTTAATACGACAACAATGTGCTAAAAACACAACCATGCCCCAGGAAAGCACAGATGCATGTGCACAATTTATCTAGAACAAAGGATCAGCTGTAATGTGTTAGATGTTGACTTTGCAACAATTGAGTTTTAGGGTCAGTTAAACACACAAATTAAGAAAA